>LR736872.1:1462678-1477920 GCA_902654985.2 Oryctes borbonicus
AAATTAAACTTGTGTGGTGCGGAGGGTGCCGATACTTATGTGTTGTTAAATTCTACTCTTGAAAAAAGTTGAAATACTATTATACGAAGTATAAAGAGGATTTTCAAATTTTAATTTTGAATTATGGCCTTCATGTCAGTCTCACGTTTTTCAGCTCACCTAATCACAGGCTATTAACTTTGTCATGCTTTTTAATAGGCTTTCCACACAGCAGTGAACGTTGACAAATTCAAAACCCGACGAAGAAGGTGGTGCCAAATAGATAAGAATGAAAATATCCCCCTTTAGCGATTGCAAAGTTTTGTGCAGAAATGTCCATATTGTTTGCATTAGATAATATATTAATACATACATACACCTTAATATGTGGAAGGAAATCTGCTGCAGGGGAAAAATTAATCTAAAACCAAAGCCTGTTGAAGACAATGACTGGAAAGTAGATCCGAATTTTGTTAATGATGTTACGAAGGAACAACAACGTTGGGGCTCAAATATTGTGCAGGGATCTGGGAGGACTGCGGGTGCTATTGAATATGAATTTCTAAGCGTGTTGATTGTGAAAAACACATTTTTTTAGAATGGGAAAATTGAGACGGGAAACAGAAGCTGACAAGAAGGAAAAGCAACAGGAGGTAATAAATGGTACAAATGCCGCTTTTGGATATGCAGGTAAATTTGGAGTATAAGAGGCTGCAGAAACGAATACTTTTCGTGCGCTTCTCGAAATTAGCAGAGACTGGATAGATTTGCTTTTTGTTGACTTGCGAGGAAACCAGTAGGCAACAGCATGAGACGAATAGACACGAGTTTGTCTAGTCCCTACTAATTTCGTTATGCGCAATTTGTTTCTAAAGGCTTAATATAAACATACCGACGTACAGATCAGTAGCGTAGCAATAGTAAATGCTTCTAAAGGGCCGCACTTAATGAATTTTAATGTAAAATTTGTAAAGAATATTTTTTAATCTTTTGAGAATTTGTCTCCCATCGTTTAATTGTGTTACTAAACTGCTGTTCAATTGAAGTGGCCCACAAATCGAAAATAGGTAAAAATGAATAAAAACACTTTTTTCTGAAAATTGATTGATGGCCGCTCTTCATCAAAAACGGATATTCGGGCATACTTAAATTAATTAAAGCAATATCGGATGGTAGTCATCAATGGTGGACGGCCATTGTAAACTGCAACCTCCTTTCCTCTGATTCTGCGCAACTTTTTCATAAAAAAAGGAATCGAATCACTAACTGGTATTGTTCGTTTTCCATGATTTCACAAATATCTAAACTTTCTCACTTTCAACTCTATCAACAGCTCTCAAAACAACACTACTGACACTATAATGAAATTTTGGTAAACGTTAACTAAAGAATAATACTTATAGTTGTTGAAGAAAGTCAGTAACATGATACACCTTTGATTTGAATAACATTCAATAAAAGTCTTGGCTTAAATGTATTTATTAGTTACTAAAATCTTTTGTGCTATTGCCTTTTATTTTTATTAGCTAATAAACTCATCTTTTCTTTTTTCTAGACAATTAACAACAATGGAATATTTTTCATGTATATACAATCAACACATACCGTGCTATCCCATAGTTAAATAAATACAAAAAAATCTTTATTATAATAAAAGCCGGTTGTCAAGTAAAACACCGGACTTCAGTCTCAATAAGTAAATATATGAGTCGATAGTCCAGTTATACAATTTCCATACCGATTTCAATCACGTGAACTCCGGCGATTCAAGAATGCTAAAAGCATGTCCATAAAATTCTATGAAAACTCTTAAAACCGCCTTTCCGCGTTGTCCCTGAATTTAATCCATTCGACACGTATATAAAGCAAGTAAGAACGTAATTGCAGAAAAGAAACGCATGGAAGATAAACTTAAGACCATCTAGAGGAGAGAATTATTCAAATTAACCAATCAGGGACAGAAGAAACTGCCGAGCACGCAAGGCTTTTGCTTTAGGAGAAAACTTCGATAATTGAAAAGTACGCAAGTTACAATTTTCTAATAATTATCGCCAATTTCCCGTAATTATTTTGTCTACATAGATGGTAGTAAATAGTGAATAATTCACGTATTATACAAGCAGTTTCTATTATAATTTTTAATGAGCTATAATAATACATCAAGTTGCGCAATACTACAAAAACAGAAAAAAAGTTGGGTTTGCGAGAATTCAAACCCGAGACTCCTTGGAGTATCCGAGTATTTTACCAATTCGCCTATGACGGATTTCATAAAGACGCTTTCATTGCAGTTTGATATCTATACGTATCGTAATATGAAAATATTAGTCTTGAAAAAAAAAACAGAATCAACTTGGTTAACGTTCAGAAACGTCATGAAGTACCTATTTGATAGATATTTTGTTAAACTAATACACGCAACTTACTGAAATTGAAAAAATACAGTTGTTATGATATGTAATTCTAATTATTAAATCTTACTTACCTCAAATACTGGCTCTCAAAGACGTCTCTACGCATTAACTACGGATATATTTAACCAACAGTCTGATACTCATAAATACTGATAAATTCTTTTTTGAACAAAAATGCAACAAGCAGAAAGTTACAGTGATATCTATCTAATAAATGTTGGTATATTTTTCAAAAGACTGGTAAAATAGATAAAAAAATAAATCTTGTATTAAAATTATATATTTACCATCAACAAAAGGATTTCTGTATTTCATTATTAAATGATTAACAAAACGAAGTATAAAGAAAGCAACTAAAAAGCAAAGCTTTGAATAAAGAAGAGAAACTACTTAAAAGTATTTGAAGCAAAAGATATAATCAGGAATCCTATAACACACTTTGTCCTAATGGAGATAAACATGTATGAAAATGGGCAAGTGTGAATTGGTTACTTACAGGATAACCGGAACTTTGATGCAATTACATTCATTCCCTAGGTATTTACTAGTATTATGTAGTTATAACTTATAACTACACATAGAACGAAGTACTAGTAAAAACCTAGAGAATTAATGTCATAACATCAAAGTTCTGGTCATCCTGTAAGTAACCAATTCACACTTGCCCATTCTCATACATGTTTATCCCTATTAGGACAAAGTGTGTTATAGGATTCCTGATTATATCTTTTGCTTCAAATACTTTTAAGTAGTTTCTCTTCTTTATTCAAAGCTTTGCTTTTTAGTTGCTTTCTTTATACTTCGTTTTGTAAATCATTACAAAATTTTGTGTTTATATTCTACCATCTTCGAATCTTCAAGTTCAGCACAGTCTTTGAATCCCAAATTAGCGACAAGAATCTTTATTGTACAACGTATGTTCTCTTCATTCTTTTTAATCCATGTTGCTGCATATTTTTGTAGAACAGCTTCAAGATTCACATGAAAGTTTTTAAAATTACCGTGATCACATTACGTCTTAGATATTTTCAGAAATTCTCTGCAGCTCTCAGTAAACATATGATCACCACGAAATACTTTAATGTTAAAGCGTGGTAACTTTTCCTTGATTTGCTCTTTGATTTGTTCGTTAGGTATTGCGAGCAGTCCAGGCTTGTTGGCATTTTCTACTCTGAAGTTTTTAATCTCTATAGGATCATCCAACAGTAGTTTTGTTTGAATTAATTTCATAATTACAGGAAATCTAAAAGCTTCTTGGAGAACTACGATATATCCAGTGTCTTGCCATTCATAGGTAACTTCAACCTTTTCAGTTTTGCTAGCATATTCTAGCAGAGGCCAGATGTTGTATATCTTTACTCCACGAACAGTAGAATATCCGTTAAATTTCCTTTCTGTTTCAACAACTCGCTGTTCATCAAACTGATATGTTGTCAGTAACAATTGCCGAATATCGGTAATTGCCAGTCCATAGTAAGGAACAAAGGGATTATACCTGTACAAAACTTTATGACATCTTTCAATTCATCTTTTGCATTGCTTCTATGATAACAAAATCGTACTCATCGATAAGTAATACTACTTTCTTTATCAAAATGCGTATAGAGATACCCGGTCAAAGTATTCAAACCGTCCAATATACTATTTTCATCTGTTCCTTTCCTTATATCCCACTTGTTAGATACAATGAGATGATTTTGATCGTCAGAATTTGCGGATCCATTGATTCCACAAAAGTAAAATAAATTTCAGTATCCCAAATATTACCTGCAGATATGGCTTAATACGTATCATATATACTTCAAAACATACTAAAAATCGAATAGATATTGCAGTAAAACAAAGTATAGAAAAAAAAACCTAAACCATTAAGAAAATTCACATTATTCTGACTCGCGAATTGATTCATTTTTAATAATGCAAATCAAGATAAAATAAATATATCTCTTAAATTTTTCTTGTAATCGATTGATACAAAAGAATTTATTGTCACAGAAATGTACAACCGTTCTCAATAAAAATCCGGATCTGCAGAAAATTCCATTTATAAGAAAGGGTATAAGCGACACCCACAACCGATACTGAAAGCTATGAGAGGAAGGATTTTAAATACGCAAATATTACTCCACTAGATGTAGAAAGATCATTTACCAAATGCAAGCACATATTTTCATCCCGTCGCAGAAGGCTAAATTAATCTACAATGGAAGCAATTTTAATGTTGCAATTCTATGCCAATTCTTTACGATATGATACACCTTCGTCTGCATCCAGCCGTCAATAGAGAAAGGTAAGCACTTTTCTTACTGCCTTCTCTGGGAGGGACGGTTACAATTGTACTCAACTGAACCAGTGTACATATGTCAACTTTGCATACTATTGTATATAAGCACATACGTATTTCTTAATTTCATGTCTCCTTTGTAAATTAAATTTTTACCATACGCATTTTACATCACAGTCAACAATTTTTACTTCGTTTTTATATGTAATATTAGTATATACTCCGCAGTCATTATATACATAATGCCGGCCGACCTTATACGGTCTGCGCCGCCAACAAAAATCACTATCTCTAAGAATTGTCTTTTATTTTTATAACTACCTTTTTCTTTATTTCATTTATCTCTGACTATTTTACAAGGATAGGTCTGAATCATGAAGGAAGAAGGTCTCAATGCTTACTGTGTTATAAAAAATATAAAAAAGAGTGAAATATGAAGATCAAATAAATATATCTCTTAATTTTTTCTTGTAATCGATTGATACTGAGGAATTATATATATATCTATTAGGAAATGTATTCGTCAAAGACTTCAAAATTAGGAAAGCGTATTTTAAGAAGATCTAATTTTGCCAAGGTTAATATATTATTTTCATACATTTTAAGTTGATTAAACATTTTCTTATATACTAATCGTTCAGTCATTATTTGATTTACTTCTCCTATCGTTCAGCCCATTCTGGAACATTTGCCTTCTTGGTCGACGTTATGAAAGCGATTCATTTAATTTACTACTTTTTTTTAATATCCATATTATCCACATTATAGTACACGCTAAAACACACTGTCGCTGTTTAAAGAAGCCTCAGGATTCAAAAATATGTGATATGTATGGTGGAAATAAATTTATTAAACAATTTAAAACTTATTTAATGAATTATCGAAAAAAAATACTTGCAAATAAAAGGAATTTAGTATATAGTAATATGAGACATTCGTATTATCAAAAGTATACAGAAAATGATTGAAAATCTAGTTATCAACCATGGTTTAAAAAAAAACATAGCAATTAGAAATAATAGAAGCTTGGCTGAATATAGAAAAACTAAAATCACTTGATAAAGATAATCAAATAAAATAGATTGACTAAAATAAAGAAGTTCAATATGGGAAAAACGATTTTTTGAAACTGAAGAAATACTGCCAAGTTAGCCAAAGACCAGATAGTATACACAGCAACTATAGATCAGTATACGAAGCGTAATTGTTTTAAGGTGAGGAGTAGATATCAAAGAAGTTTTCGCTCAATAAAATCATTTAAGTAGCTGTAATACAGCAAAACCAGATCAAGACAAATATTTTTATACGATGTAACAATTATAAAATCATAAAATCGATAATAAACATTATTCTTAGTCAGCACCAACCAATGATGGTAGAGAGATGTCCCTTATTTAATTTAATTGATGATGTCAATATAAACAGAAAATGCATCTTTGATAACCTAAGCAAAGTAAGTTGTCATAAAAAAATGCATCTTTCAACAGTCGCAATTGATGATATAACACGAACACCAACACCGCAATCTAGCAAATTATTATTTTTAAATAATGTTGCTACAAATTAAAAAATACTTGTTAATTATTAGATCTGTGCTTGAAACTATTAAAACTATAAATTACATTAAATAGTTTTTTTTTGGGGTGCAACTAACTTTGAGAGAAATGGTGATGTTGGTAGACAGATAGAAATGACTTTAAGTTTATCTAAGGCCAAGTATTTATTTACCTTAATCCTATAGTCTTGTAAATTTAAAAGTAATTAGAACAATTCTTAACTCTTTAATAATATTTAAAGATTACACTAAAAAATAAAGGAGGACTTTGTTGGAAGTGATATAACATTGAAAGAATCTAAAGATAAATACAATAAATCTTGGAAACAAGAATTTGAATTTATTTCAATTAATTTTAAAAAATAGATGTTATATGAATCAACTGATTTCACATTAACTTTGATGTTACTTTACCACTTAAATAACTGGCTATGCATACACAGCAACAACAAAATTGGTAAAATTACATAACAGAACGTTGGCAACCGTAAGGTCATGTAACTTTACAGAGTATAAAGTAACATTCTAGAAAACATTGGTCAAAATTCTATGATTTAGAATGTAAAATTTAATAACGGATTTAGTAACACATCACCGTAGTTAATAAGCCTGCAGAAAAGAGTACACTTTCTGAGCGCTTCACGAAATTAGCAGAGACTAGACAAACTCGTGTTTTGTCGACTCTCGGGGAAACCGGTAGGCAACACGAACTCATTCTCATGAGACAAATAAACACGAGTCTGTCTAGTCTATGCTAATTTCGTAAATCGCAACTGGTTTCTGCAGACCTAGTAATTAATGTATCATTCCAGTACAAATATTGTAATATTTTGGAATATTACGTTATGGGTTACGTAGTGTACTTGTGAATGTAAATGGATATCGCCTAATGCTCTGTGTAAGTATAATTTACATGTTGTGGAACATTGCACTGCGCGTTACGATATTTCTGTGCAAACTTTGGAGTAATACTGTGCAAGTTAAGAAATATTATTGCACATATTATGAAATTTCAATTATTAAGTATATAAAATTATATAAGCATTATATGGGCTCTGAAAAATGTACATCAGTGGCAGTCTCAAATGACAGTACTCTCGGAGACGTCCCACTCGCACCTAGTACGTATATTAATAGTGCAAACTGGGCGATTGTAATTAAATGCCGGTAGATTTTACGGATTGAGAGAAAAACGCAAATGGATTGGTAGCGTATTGAAAAATGTAAATGCTGGAATTGTATATGTTTGAATGTTACACAAAGCGACTTATTATAGTGCAACACATGAAAATGAAAGAGTTGTACGCCTTAAATGATTTGTCCCATAATCGTAAATACGATTTTCCAATATTTATTTTTATCAAAACATAGTAAAAATATGTACATTTGTTAAGTGGATATAAATATTTCGAGAAGGACCACTTTTTATGCAGAAATAGACTCACCCACTTTAACTCCCTGCCTCCGGGAGCTACCCCTTCAAAAATCTTAAATGGAAAGGGATATCGACCATTTTAATGGTCTTTTGAAACAGTACATTTTGTCATTTAGTTTTTTGAAATTCATCGATTCGTCTTTGAGATTTTTAAGAAACCCTTTGATTTGTTTTGTATTTCTAGCTGGTCAATCTAATTTAGGAGCATCGGAACAAAAACAAAAAAAATATATTATTAAAATGGGGTATTACTCGAAACTGAAATTGCTTGTTCACGACAAACCGTAACGCGGCGCTGATGTAGTAACCCATAATATTCAGCAACTGTAACTGGTTTTGCAGAGAGACGTGTACCCTAGAAACAATAGTGGAAGAATATCATTAGCCTATTGGGGGTGGATCACGTCGCATGGCCAGCTGGTCGAGATTAATGCGCATCTCACTGCGAACATGTATGTACAGATTTTAAATAATCATATTATCTCTCTTGCATATCTAAATGATGGCGGTTTGTTGCTCGTTCACGACAACAGCGCAATACATCAGCCAGCAACTATGCAGGGGTGGTTTGAAGAATACCCCATCAAAAATTTACGGCAGCAGTTGTTCGTTATTGGTATGAAATGGATGGTCTAGCGATCATACGGAATAAGGACGCGTTACGGGAACATATTTCTCATTGTAGGCTCGATTGCCACCAAACCTGTGTTCTAATCTTGTGAACTCAATGTCAGAACAATTGGAAGATATCATTTCCAGAGCCGGTTATTATGCACGGTGTTACGGTATTTTTATTAGAAATATTTTTATTTTATTGTTAGAATTTTTTATTTTTTTTATTATTGTAATTTTATTTATTATAATACTGTTAGGATTGAATTATATTTTTATTTTTAGAATTATTATTTATCTTTAATTAATTTATTGTTATATTGTGTTAGGATCGAATTATATAGTTATTTTTGGTATTATTGTTTATTTTTGTTTTTATTATTATTTCTATTTTATTTATTATTATATTGTGCTAGGATTGAATTATATAGTTATTTGTGGTATTTTTGTTTATTTTTATTATTATTTCTATTTTATTTATTATTATACTGTGTTAGGATTAAATCATATATTTATTTAGAATTTCGGCGTTATTACCTGTTATACCCGTTATATTAGTTTTCTGCACTACATATACACTTTTTAATACCTAAGCTACATACGTATAATGTGCAAACTGTTACTGAATTAAAATTGGTTATTATATTACTTCTCTTATTTATAATAATCAATATACTTTTTTTTAGATTTTCCTTTTTGGGCGATAAGACAATACAAACATATTCAAATCAAAACTAAAACTGCGAATAACACTGACACATTTTCTTATACAAGTAAAAAATGAGAGGTGCTTTATACGATATTATGATATATATATATATATATATATATATAGAATTTCTAAACATAATCACGATATTAAACTAGGAAAATCATAATTTTACTAAATTGACATGATATTTATATACGTCGTCCTTTTAAACATCATGCGTGTTATCTATTACAGTTGCCCAGCTTGCACTTTACGTAGTTAAGTTTTGTGCCAATGAGAAGCGTACGGGAGTGCTGATGTTTGAGAGAGACACTGATGTACATGACTCTATTAGCTCTCTTATTGCTGACATAATCCTCTACTAATTTCTTTTAATTGTATATTTGTTAATAATTTATAGGCATTGCAATCGCCAGGAGTGATGGCGAGGAGTAGGGATGCGCTGTAAACGTTTTTAAAAGCGTGCACGCCCACTTAGCTGAAATAATGCGTTCTGAGTATTTACCTGTGGCATCTCTATTAGAAGAGCATAAAATGATACACATTCAAACGCGCGAGGTAATTTTTAATGTGTATAACTACTATTCTAAAAGTAAAAGCACATCAGTAAATGCGAGCAGACGCAACCGGTGTATCAGTACGAACAATCCAAAGAATTGTTTAGGAAAGACACATGGCGAAAAATCCAGGTGAAATAAGATTTTGAACTCCAGGTAAGAAGAGACCAAGGCAAAAGAATGTCAGTAGCTTACCAGAATATCAATTAAGAATAGTGCGGGATATGATATATAACTTTCATCGATCAGATGAACGACGTGTTACGGTATTGGTTCTACGGCAGAAGATGGAACGGGAATTAGAATGGTAGGAATCGGATACATCTTAGGAAGAATTTTAATGGATTTGGGATTTAAGTTTAGAAGCGTACAGAATAATAGAAGAGTATTAATACAACGAATTGATATACGAGCATTACGAATTGATTATTTACAAAAAATACAAAAAATATTATCGCGTGCAGAATCGATCCATTGTTTAAACAGATGAGACATACATTCATAGTGGTCATACATTTTCCAAAATGTTGAGCGATGAAAGTATGAAAGGTCTCTGAAAGCATTTCCAAAGGATTCAGGCACATAATAGTACACGCCGGTGGAAACACGGCTTTTATTTATAATTGTCTCCTGATATTCAAGTCCCATACAAAAACCAGCGATTATCATTCAGACATGAATGCAGAAAATTATGGCAAATGGAAGGAACACTTTTACCAAACTTCCCTACGAATTCTGTTGCTGTGATAGATAACGGCTATAGCGCGCAAAGGACATACAGTTTTGAGGTTACCCCTATATCATGCGGATCTGAGCACTATAAAACTGAGCTACAGTGAAGAGTAATGTTGCGGCAAGAAATATCACTATTAAGATGGAAGATGTATGTGAATTAACAGAATAATTTCAAAAAATATCTCAACACGATTGGAAACAACGCTGGAAACACATTGTCGATATCGAAAGTAAAAATCAGAATCTGCAGTTGATGAAATGATCGAAAACTTAGTTATTAAATAATGATAGTGGTAGTGACGACGATTTTAGCCTGGAAGAGATTTTAATTTAATTTATTTACTTAACGTTACGGTTAAATGTTCATAATCATTTTATATCTTCCTATATTGTATATTATAATGTGTAAGTTTAACAAACCGATTAAATAATATTCCTCCTTTTTATTATCGTTAAAACAAACAATTATGGGAATTCTATGCACCGTGACTGTTGTTGAGATTTATTAAATACTTATCATGTCATTAAAATCCCGTTGTAAGAATTATATTTTGTCGGAGTAACGTTCATATCTTCCATGAATAAATTATAAACAGTAAACATATTATCCGCAGATTTCTTATTCTCATAAAAGCATTTTATTAAATATTAACCATTACGCCAATTAATAATGATAGCAAGGACTGTGGCGTAGTATGGTAAACAACACATAAGTATCGGCACCCTCCGCACCACACATTCGGTCACCGGTTGATGATGAGGACCATTTGTGTCCTCGAAACGGCCGTCCCGGACTAATTATTATATTACTATATAATAAATTAAACTTGTGTGGTGCGGAGGGTGCCGATACTTATGTGTTGATTACGCCAATTGTATAGTGAAGTTTTGTGTAGAGTCGATGGTAAATCCGTAACACCTACCTACTACTGCTCGTTATTCTCACCGCTCGCCATCACTTGTGGCGACTGCAATATAATTCCAAAATATACACAATAATTAGAGTTATTTTACAAGTCGTTGATGATGGAGTACACAAGCAAACATCATGTCACAACGGTTTCGATTTGGGTTGTAAATTGTGCATATGATTGTTGCGGATCTTTCAAAAGATGCATGTAGTCGTACCAAGGTTTATTAAAAGTATATGCTATAATGGATACCTTGAACAGAGTTTTATTCGTTTACATCTAGTGGCTTGTGTTCCTTAACTAAGTACGCACTACTGACTATTGACTACTTCCGATACAATGCATCAGTATTTATGTGGACTGCATATCAGTAAATTCATAGAACTAATACATCACATGAACATAGTCAATTGAACTGTCGTAAAGTAACTAAATTAAGATGTTATTAACAATGTACAAAACTAGACAAAGACTGTGTACAAAACAAGATAAGAAAGTAAATACAAATACGTACAATGAACAGTGCGGAAATGAAAGTGTATGTTTGACAAATACAATTGAATAAAACTGATAACGGGGGAAAGAATATCAATACAAGCATATTAATTATAAAATATTAGAAAAATAAGAAATTATAGGTAGGTATGATCATGATCATGCGCTAACAAGATGGAGACTGGCGTTACATAGCGAATACTGCATATAAAAAGAAATACAAAATATATTGTGTAGTCTTATTATTCGTTGGTACATAGTGATGAACGTCAATGACAAATACTGTACTTCTAGGAATTACAGATCTTACTATGTAATTATGTTATTTGTTTTCATAAACGTGTTGTGAAGTGCTACAACACGTGTTTCGTTGTGTACCAATGCAGTTATGCGCAATCCATCACGTAAAATTTGAGCTGTAAGGTAATTTGTAATATTTAATGGTTTTGTAAAATCTTTGAGTAGTTCTACATAATTTTTACTGAAAATGAACGGAAATAACCGTTACAAGCAAGAACGCTAAAATAATTGGAACAGAAATTGCCTTTTACCGAGACTAAGTACACCGAGTAAGAAGAATCACATAACCGATTTAATAAATAATGAAACTACCAAATTTAGAGACAATAGCACACTACGCTTGTGTACACTAAACAGAACACGTGATTTATAACGAAGACATATCCGAACCGAAACCGATCGAGGCAGAGCGGATATCTACCTTTCTCCCGCATAGGTGGCGCTAGTCATAAGGTTATAAAATTAATTCTTAATTTACGAAATATAAAATGTTCGTATAATAAAATGGCTAAATGTATAAAGGGTTAATACCATAAAATTAAGAAAAATTCAAAATTTCGTTATCTAATAAAAACACATAATAAAACAACAAATTTTAGAATCACATTATTTGGTAGTTATTACTGTAGATTCCCAGTTTCCGGGCACTTCATGAAATTAGCAAAGACGTGTTTATTCGTCTCGTAAGAGTGCCTACTAGTTATCCAGAGAGTCGACAAGGCATGAGTCTGTCTAGTTCTATTAATTTCATAAAGTCCAAAGAAACAGGCCAGTGTGATTTTACTCTAGTAAATTATCTCTATTCTAATAACAGCTCTAGTTTTTGCCAGTTTATAACTTAGATATTCTGGGCGACTCACGTACGGAGATATTTAACAAATGCCGGTCAAAATTATGTAAACACATTTTATTGCAAATTTCTTTCAATAATTTCTGTGTTTTATTTATAAAGATAAGACAGATATTTTAAGGAAAAACTATTCAAAAATTATTATTTTTAATAAAAGCATTTATTTATTCCGATTCACTGGCACCACTATTTGTAGATTCCACTTCTTCATCAGTGCCTATTCCCACAGGGTTTAACATTTCTGTTATCTTAGAAGGTAATTTTTTATTTTTTTTTATAGGTAATTGTTCCAGCTCGTAATATAGGGATCAGAAGATATGAGATAAGATAGTGAAAATGTCCTTCATTGAAACCTTCTCTGGATGTGTGGCAGGAATATGGCCTCCTATATTCTTCCAAATCTTTGTGCCTTGTTTCTTGTGCCTCTCCCAACAACTGTCCGATTGGCAATATTGAGGCTGCGATAACGTGATAGACATCATAGCATTGCATACTTTACCATCAACCATGGTAAATAACATTTTATGTGTTACTTTGAATTCTTTATTAGCGGTGGTAATATTCGTTGGTACGAGAGCGTTTATTTGTTTTTCCATATGTTCAATTTCTGCCAATTCAGTTCTGATGTTTCCCTAGCAAATTGTATCCTTATTGGCCTGCAATATCTTCTAGATGAAGTCCTTTGGTTTTTCCATAAAATTTGTTTTTTCTTCGCGCCAGGATTTTGCCAATAAACAACATAAATGGAACAAGTGACAAAATGAATCACTCCAATTGGTGTCTGCAAATTTTTGTTTATAGGTGCCCTGCGCTGAGATTCCATCACAGCCCCATTTGGTAATTGACCAAACTTTTTCTAAAGAATCTTTCATTGAGGACAGAACTTCCACTTGTGCCTGAACAATTTTTTCAGTCGCATGATCTAACAAACACTGCAAACTTACTTCGGCAATTGTCTCTGTTATTTTTAAATTAGTTGGATAGCACATCTGTTTTGCGTTCCTTACTAAGTAATGTGGTGGATAGTGATATTTCGCAGGTTCTCTTATAATATTATACTGAGGACGCGTTAATGGTCCATCTATAACAATACATAAAGCTTTTTCAGCAGAAATTCATGGGATTTCTCTTACTTTTATAGCAGACCTGTATTTACTAGCGCGTGTAGGACTTGTACAGGTAACATTTTTGACTAGGGAAGGGAGGCTCATTTAAGCTGCAAAGGATAACTCCAAAGGCATTAGTTCCTTTCGCACTATTTCTGTCTTCCTACATTTAGTTCTATCACTTGCTGCTGAAAACGCTGTCTTAGGTCGTCCTTGTTTTCCTACACTTGGAATAATTTCTATAGGAAACACCATTTTAAAGTTAAGCCACTCATCCTTAGAACTAAGAAATCGATCTAAGTATCTATGCACCTGTTCCCCTTTTGATTTTAATCTGTGACTAAAGTTGGCCAAAACTAGAAATTTGTTGCTTCTGCAAACCTTAGCATTTTGTTAATGCATACACGTAGTTTCTCACATGTTCAAATTTCTTATGAAATTTGTTGCCTTCAGATTGTCTCCAAAAATCGAATAAACGCCTTGTAGTGAAGATAATATGTTCATCCTGGGATCCTGTAAAAGTCAACAATATCTTGTTATTCTTATGCTCCATATGTGAGAAACTATATTCACGCCTCATAGCTTACATTACTTATGAAAAGCATTAAAATAATGGGCGTGGGCGTTAATACACGAACAATTTATATATATTTGTAAACTAAGCATGGTAAACTATAATGTAATGCACTTTTGCATGAATGTGTACATTTACTCAACGTATATGTTTATTGGGAAAAACAAATATCCGATTTTTCTTTAATAATTTAAATTGTATTCATACATGTATTCAAGCAGCGAAAAAAAAATAAACAATTACATTAAAGCAATTAACTTACCCATTGGTAAACACTCCGTCACAAAATTTTGAATTCATTTAAACATAACCTTAAACTTACCTTTCTGAAAATCAGAAACTAACTGTATACATCTACTATTAATGGTTAAGTTGAGGTACTGAAGATGTACTGATAGGATACTTGGAAGGCAAACAGTTAATAGTACCTAGTTATCATGGTTCACAATAGGCATATTTCTGTAATTAGTTTTATTTTATAAAATTGATTTTTAGCCACGTTCTCATTACAATTTCCGTACGTGCGACTGGTAAACAACACACAAGTATCGGCACCCTCCGCACCACACAAGTTTAATTTATTATATAGTAATATAATAATTAGTCCGGGACGGCCGTTTCGAGCACACGAATGGTCCTCATCATCAACCGGTGACCGAATGAAGTGAGAAAAAACTTTTCTAAGACTAAACATGCATGTAGTATCCCTACTTCTTAGAACAG
>LR736872.1:1478320-1497615 GCA_902654985.2 Oryctes borbonicus
GCGGCCATTTTGTGTTGTCCACAGTGGTTAGAATCGCTCATAATGTACCTATTCGTGTTGGTTTCCTTTCTATAGATGTCAATTTCTAGTTTCTTATTATTTTTATTTTTAATCACTAAACTATCTACGAACGGAAGTTGATTGTTCACTTCTTCTTCTATTGTGAATTTAATGGTTTCAAATTTTGAGTTGAGGGTTGCGAGAAAATCCGGGATATTACTTTTCTTAGTATCAAAAACCGCGAAAATATCATCGACGTACCTATGCCAAATTCTAGGAAAATATGTGGCATCCGCTCTCATGCATGTCTCAAACTTGCTCATGAACAAGTTGGTTATGAAGGGGGACAGGGGGTTGCCCATTGTTGTACCTTCGACCTGCGACTGTACAGGTGGTCGTAATGGTATTTGATGGAATTTCATAGAAAGACCCGTATAGAAATGTATCTGAAAAAACATAAATATTTTGTTTTCAATACAATTTTAATAAAACACAAGAAAAAGAAGAAAGTCAGAAGTAATTTGAAGATGATACAACAGTATGAAAACAGTGTAAGTATTTGCTAATTTAAATGTGACGAATGCGACAACAGCGCACTCTAGCAGATTATTAGGTGTCAAATCTTCTGGCACGATCTGGGAGAAGGAAAAAGGTTATTTTGTACACTGTATTATATACAACTTTATACAAATATGTAGTTGTTTTATCATTCCGCGGTTTTTACAGGTTTGTACCGTTTCTTCTGCTTTCTACCCGCGCTACGAACGGGATTGTTTTATGGAGGAAACGAATTTTATCTCCAAAAGTACATAGAAAAATATGGCTTATATTAAAGATGATATTAGTAATCTATGTAGATTATGTTTAAACAAAAGTACAGAGATGGAGTCTTTATATTCTCCTTTAGAAGAAGTATATGAAGATGATGTATCTTGCTTATATGATGTGATGCAGAAATTAAGCTGGACAAGGGTAATGAATAATAAGTAATCGCTTATATAGTTTGATTTTCCAACTGCTATGTTTTAGTTATCAAATGATCCTAAATATCCTCTACATTTATGTTTGACTTGTGTATCATTGTTGACAACAGCGTATAAAGTACATAGATTATTGGAAGCATCTCAGTCACAGCTTAGTATCTTATTCAAGGAAGAATTGTATGAGACTAAAGGAAAACTCACTGCCAGTTCTGACATAGTTGAAATTATTTCAGATAAAGGAAAATATAATTTGAAAGATGTACTTATAATTGAAGATGGAAGTCATCAAAAATCTAATTACGAAGGATTTTTAAAAAATTTAGGGTCAGCTATAAGTGCTGATTTTGTGCCGAAGAATAATCCTACAAAAAAACTTAAGGAGGAGGAATATCATATTGTTAATTTAGTACCGTTAAAAACCTCTCAAAAATCTAATGATGACTGCGTTGTTGTGGCTGGTATGTTTGTCTTTTAAAATAATATAATACATGGTTATATTATATTAAGGTAGAACAATTATATTTCTGATGATAAAAGTAACATTCTCCCACTGTAAAATGTACTACTACTAGGGTTGATGTAGTATTGCCAGCTTTCTAGAAAATATTACATCCAATAATTGGAACATTCACACAAATGATAGATTATTATTTCGTATTATTTTTTAATTTGTTTCATTCTAAATATTGATCTGCATTTATTGGTGCGTTTTATTTGCCAGTCTGATCAGTTCAGTTCCGATCAGTTCACTTGAATTACATCATGCACATCTGATCTCCGCATCATACAAATAAAACAGCTTAGCCCAACTTGGATCACAACAAATATCAAGAAATATGCGCAACCGCAAGGACCAATAAATTCCTAATTTAAAAGATAAATAATCTTCACAAAATATACTATCCTTATCATGAAATAACTTGATATTTTGTATACAGAAGTTTAGGTTCAAATGTAAGAGGTTATTAGATATGTTTGGTTTAGACAGGGTTGGAAGCCAGTTCAAGCAGTATCTAGTTTGTTTTTATTGTAAAAGGCCTCATATTTACTTATTGTTTGGGTTGGTTTGTAATTGCTTGAATCTTTGATTGAACAATTTAGAAACGCAGCTCCTATTATAAAAGCTGAAATCAAATTGTTTGATCAACGATTCAAGCAATTAGAATGCACATGAAGCTAGTATTTCTTTATTTAAATTGAAAAGATGTAAATCACTGAAAATTTTTACTTCATACTACAACTATATAATGATGGATGATTAATTCAGGTATATTTCTGTTAATTCTATACTAAGTGAACTTCTAACTGTACTTCTCATTAAAAATGTCTAAGGAAATTTTATTGTGGTTGACAAAAGTTTAAAAGTCAAGAATTGAAAAGCTGTAACTTTTATTATATGTTAATAAATTTAACAAACTTCAATTACAGAATATGGGAATTTTATTATAAACAAAAATTACTAGATTTTATTTTAAACGAGATAATACTGACAACAAAGAGCTGAAAGCTTGTATAAAAAAACACATTCGTAAAACTCAATTATGGTGACACAAGGCATAGGTACCAAATACTACTACTACTGTGCTACGCATTATGTAATTTAAATGATGATAAATGTAATAAAATGGTACAACATAACATGGAACATTTCGTTAAAAAGTTCTCATTTTCGTTATTGCAATATTTCATCCAACAATGGCATTAATGGCATCTGCAAATCCTTGTTTCTTATATGGAAACCTTCCATAGAAGTAGCAGATTCGATCGACTTTGGGTCAATGATTGTATAACTGTGCTAGGTCAACAAGGTAATCTATCACATTTCTTAGATAATTACACAAACTACATCAAATCAGCCTTTAAGTTGGCAAAAAGTCTCGTCTCCTAAGTACTGTATGATGAGCAATAATGCTTTCTTTGTAGTGATTTCTTTGTCTTAGAAGTATGAACCTCTTTTGTATTGTTTAGTATGGAAGAATTATAATTATACGTTTCTCTGGAAATAGGAAAATGTTCCTTAAGTGCCGGTTATCGAACTTCTTGTCTACTTACTCCACAAAATGTCTTGAATGGTGTAATAATAAGTTCCTTTTTTGCAAAGTACTTCATCCGTTAAAACAATTTATGAGGAGGTATTATCACCGCTCGTTGTTACTTCATTCAACATTTCAGACTAAAATACAATAACACATAATGCAGATTGTTAATACACATTAGATGCCTCCTTACTATTACTTCTTGCTCGAATCCGCAAAACGGTATTTTAAAAATACTTCTAGATAGATACGTAGGGGCAAGTAGTAAGCGATACTCTAAAATAGAAAGATCACTTGCGGCTAGGCGGGAAGCGAATTTGATCAGTTCACGATCACTTGGGTGACGTCATAGATGACGTTTAAGTTGAACTGATCTGAGCTTAACTGATTCGACTGGCAAATAAAACAAAAGCTATGTTTCAAGCTGCATTTCTCTGTTTTTATGTGAGATATCAATTCATCAAAAACAATGATAAAAGCTAATGTAGATAAATAACTTATAAAAATGCTAATGCATATACATGACTGGAGTACCTATTTCTCAAAAGTAGTATTTCTTGACCATCCTATTAGTAAAAAGTATTATTATACTTATAACTATAGAACCAGACCAAATGTGGTAATTAATGTAATCATGCAGATTACAGCTCCCATTTTATCTGGTTCATCTGCGCATGTGAATAACTTGGATCTGTGGCATTGTTAACATTTTCAGTAATATAGATCATCGCCACTCCGTACCCATTAGACCACCTTTTCCCGCTTTTTATAGAGAAAATTAAACTAATCTAATCTATATAAATACCTGCAATTAAAATGTCTAGATTTTGTTGGACGATTCTTGAATGACAAAGTAACCAACAAAAATTTGACAACATTGCATTGGTTTTTTTTATGTGGCGTTTAGTTGCTCTAAATACTAGGTATTTACATGCATCCATGAGTTTTCAGGCCGAAAATGTACAGTAAATATTAATAATTTTCTTTAATGCTACACAATAGGGGCTTTTAATTTTGGCAGAAAATTACTCGGAACTGTTTTCAGTAAGTAGATCTACTGCTATCGAAACTCGTTCTTTTGATTTGTGTTAATTTGAACTTGAAAGAATTCAATTCAACAACTCTAGTTTTTACTTATTATAAATTAGATACATATCATCACTAAAATTGTATTCCACTCTTCTTTTAGGACACGTATTTTGATGTTTAATTTGTTTTTGAATAAGTACATATTACGTCGTATGCGCGGATGGGCTGTAGAGTTGATCAATCGTCAACGGGTGAACCATATTTCAGTGGCTTACCGTTACTGTTCGTGAAGAAGGTAGGTGGTTAGAGCAATTCTTTGGCGTCTCATTTTTCTGTGTTCCTTATCGTCTTACTGAATTACTGTCTTTCCCAAGATATTTGAGAGCTTTTAATTTTTCGTGTTTGGATGAGAGTATCTAATTAACGATACTCTAATCACTGAATATGTCGAATTAAATTGCTATATCGACCTCTACAGAAGTGAGCAGAAATGCTCCACATTCTGCGAAGGTAGCAGTAGCATATTCAACGATTAAAGTGTCCTTAATCAGATACTCTCATCCAAACATGTTAGTTCTATCTTCGTATATATACGACAAATTACATTTCAACTACCACCTTCCACATAGGTGTACTGATGAGCTGTGATACAGCGAAATGCGCGTCTGCACATAGTGGTTGTTGGTAGTTTGTTCATTAACATGTTTTACTTTTTGTATGGGCAAAACTTTACACAATTTATCGTTTTTTTTTTGATTTTTGAACATCCTATACTGTTCAGAATATCTGCGATAATGACAAATTTTGTTCGCGCGGATGATGACGTAATATGTACTTATCTAATTGAGACTAGTCTACTAAAATAACATGTTACTTGCAGCTGCGCAAGATCTCGATGAAAATAAATTCAAAACAAAGAAGTGCAACGGAAACGATCAATCTACCCTAAAATGTAATATGTGTAATAGAAAATTTTCGTCTAGAAGGAACCTTTTTCGTCACAAGGAAGCGCATATCCAAAGAAACTCATACCTTTGCCAAATATGTGGCTTCGTTACCAATGTACGAGCAACTTTTACTAATCATATGTTAGTAAAACACCAAGGAAAACGATTTACCTGTGAGATTTGTGGAAAGAAATATTTATCAAATAGTCACCTACGTTATCACATGCTAATACACAGAAACGAACGCTTACATCTTTGTACAGTCTGTGGAAAAAGCTTCAATTATGGAAGTTCTCTAGATTACCATATGAGAATTCATACTGGAGAAAAGAAATACAAGTGTTCTTACTGTGACAGGGCATTTTCCATGAGCTGTGGTTTAAAGAGGCATTTGAGGACGCATACAGGTTTAAGACCGTACAAATGTTCGTTTTGTGATAAGGCTTTTCGATCCAAAGGAGAAGTTGATTGTCATGAAATGACTCACACTGGTTTCCGTCCGTACCATTGTAAATTGTGTGGGAAGGGATTTACGAAGACCCATAATTTGAAAATTCACATGTTGGGCCATTCTGGACCGTTTTTATGTGAGATTTGTCAACGTGGCTTTACAGAAACCGTTTACCTGAAATTACATATGAAAGTAACTCATGGCCTGCACGACTACGATGCAAATGGCAGTCATATAATCCTACTTCAAGAAGATGCATCTGAATTTCAGAATTTAAATGAAACTCTTATCATTACCACTGAGTAATTATTTTAAAAAATGCAATATAAACTTGGAATGCACTGGATTCCAATAAAAAAAATGCATAATGTAAAATTATAATTAATTAATTGTTTTACGTAAATAAGACAGGTGAAAAATTTACCTAAAACTTGCAATGTAGACTGTTTTACCATATTCTTTGTTTTACTAGATTTTTTATGAGTTCAAGAAAATTTAATGTTAGTTTTGCTTATATCAACTTAATACGCTGTGTATACATACAGCTGTGTGCATATGTATTTGGTACCACCTGATTTTGTGGATCAACGAAGCATATTTAGCAAATTATATTACTATTTCTATTACTAAATTTAATACTTTGTTGATTAACCACATGCTTTCATAATACATTTGACCCGTTTTGGCTTTGTAGCTACTATTGCTGCTACTTCGTAAAATAACGCGCCTTCAACTGAGCGTTGTAATGCATCATAGATGTTCAGTGGGCAGCAAATTTGAAAACTATGACAATCAGTCCAGAAAGTGAACGCCTTTGACGGCCCAAAAATGAGAGGACCTCAAAGTAAACGCTATCGAAAAATAACACTTGTACCCTTCACCAAAAGAAGCAAGTTAGACGACTTCTCAGCTTAGTTCAATACTCTTTAATCTTTAATATGGGTAGCGACATAATCTAGAGATCTTCTATAACAAACCGTTCAAAATAATCTTGGGTTGGGACGAATGGAGAGGGGAGACAAATGAAAACCCATATCTGGTAAACACATAAGGCAAGAACGGTACTAGTTTTGGCGTTGGAATTTATGAGGAAAACTGGGGATCCAAATTAGTTGCATCACATGGTCGATATGACACGTACATGTATTGCATTCTGTACGGCTGTCAGGAAACGCTTTAGTATCTTATCATATACGATCATATTTCAGAAAAGGATACATTTATTACTACAGTGGGCGTAACTGAATGACAATAAGTTTCATACTCTTTCATTGTATTAATGCGCGCTTGCAATAGAGTGCTCATTACACATTTTTTTTTGGTAAATTTACCAGGGTTGCGAATTGCGTATAAATGCTGTACACCTATAAGTATTACAAGTCGAATTCTAACTTCGCGATAGAGGCAGTTAATTGTTCTCCAATATGCAAACGGTGATTTGAGATTAAACCGGACTATCAGAAAAATCTAACCCTGTTGGGACTCGACATGTAATCTCGGACCTAAATTCTTTTAGTCTGCGATTTGGTGAAAGTAACTTAAAATAATCATATTTTATGGTTTTTGGTGTATTTCATGAAAATAAATAGACTTGTTAAGAGAGAATCACGTGTGTACGTACCGTGCGGCCCAAGAAGAATCGTTTATTAAGTGGAGCACAAATTCAGAGAATATATTGCATATAATTTTTTTGTCGGTCCCTATACATAAACATTTTATTTATATAGATGAACCACCGGTAAACTATGCGGCCTGAAAAAAAATCCTCATCTGAAGCAAATAACACGCAACTCATTGAAAAAAATGTATGAATCGTATTTGATTTATATTGCGGTCAACATGTTACAGTGGATGCAAATAATAAAATACACACGGTTAATATATTACAGAATGTTTGGAGTTTCGATGTTAGAGTACCAGGTGTGTCGGTAATTCTTTTCCGGTTTTTTCGCTAAAGAAAACACGTTACTTAGAATGGATAGTTAAAATTTATTTATTCAAAGTATTCGCCATTTGATTCTATACATTTTGTCCATCTCTCAGGCAATTTATGAATGCCATTCCAAAAGAACAGTTCCTCCTTTGAGCTAAACCATTCATCGAGCCATTTTTTAACTTCTTCGAAATCGGCGAAGTGCTGCTCTGCAAGCGCGTGCCCCATCGATGCGAAAAGGTGGTAGTCGGATGGAGCCAGGTCTGGAGAGTACGGCGGGTGCGATAAAACTTCCCATCCAAGTGATTTCAACATTTCTTTGACTGGTTTTGCTGTATGAGACGGCGCGTTGTCATGTTGCAAAATCACTTTATCATGTCTTTCAGCGTATTGTGGACGTTTTTCGATCAATGCACAGTTCAAATTGATCATTTGTTGTCGGTAGCGATCACTATTAACTGTTTCTCCCGGTTTCAACAGTTCATAATATACGACACCAATCTGGTCCCACCAGACACAGAGCATGGTCTTGCGACCAA
The DNA here is from genome assembly GCA_902654985.2 of Oryctes borbonicus. Lineage (NCBI taxonomy): Eukaryota > Metazoa > Arthropoda > Insecta > Coleoptera > Scarabaeidae > Oryctes > Oryctes borbonicus. Next base: position 1,486,239 of record LR736872.1, read on the forward strand.
AGCGATTTGGCCTTGCAGTCGATGGGCCAGCTTCGCCAGGTGATAACCATGATTTTTTTCGCTTGGGATTTTCGAAATAAATCCATTTTTCATCACCCGTTACTATTCGATGCAGAAATGACTTCCTTTCATACCTTTGAAGCAGAATTTCACTAACGATTTTTCGATTTTCCATTTGTCTGTCATTCAATTCATGTGGCACCCATCTCCCCATCTTTTGGATCTTTCCCATAGCTTGTAATCGTTCACAAATTGCTACTCGGCCCACATTCAACTTTTCTGCTAATTGTTTTTGAGTTTGTGTTGAGTCTTCATACAATAGCTCCTGCAATTCCGCGTCTTCAAACGTTTTCGGCCTACCAGGACGTTCTTTATCTTGAACGTTGAAATCACCACATTTGAATTGTCGAAACCACGTTTCACATGTTCTTATGGTTGGAGCATGCTCACCGTAAGTCTCTACTAGCAAACGATGACTTTCAGCGGCTTTTTTCTTTTGATGAAACAAGAAAAGTAATGCGTGCCGCAAATGCACGTTTTCAGGCACAAAACTCGACATTTTCAAAAAATTATAAATCTATAACGCTGTTATTTTGGCGGAACGTAACTTGTGTAGTTTTAAGGTTAATGTCAGTAGAATAAAATTACATATGTATCAAATCATAACATTTCATACTTATGGCCAGTGACATCTGCCGGAAAAACCGGAAAGGAATTACCGACACACCTGGTAGATGAATTTAATTTTTGTTGGTATAAAGAAGGCATCTGTTTTAGTAAATATCTAACACCGCTACTATTCTAATCCTGTCTAACTATTTAATAGTGACCAGAAAAAAAATTCCGACACCAGTGGGTTTGACAGACCAAAATGAGAGTTTATAGAAAAATGTATAAAGCGATAAGAAGCAGAGTAACTTAATTTTAAATTATAAAACAAAGAGTAGAGAATTTAAATTATTTTTCATTGTTTTTAAGTCACAAAAAGAATGACTAAATCTTCTTTGTATCATGACCATTAATTAGTTGAAAATTAGTGTCTATTTTTCCATCATCAGTAGCAGATAATACCGTGTCCTCCTTGCAGTCTTCTTACAAGAACTCATTAACTGGAGGCTGTCTGGCGGACGAATCTGTAGAGATGTAATAGAACAAACTGGGTTCTGCTCAGTCAGTTTCTCAGACCCAAGTCGTCACTGAAACGTATCTTTCAAACCCAAAGTCGTCACTGAAACATATCTTTCAAACCCAAAGTCGTCACTGAAACATATCTTTCAAACCCAAAGTCGTCACTGAAACATCTCTTGCAATACATATTTGAAATGCTTATTTACGCAATCATTTTTTATATAATAATTCAAGATATGGCAGTGAGAAGAGCGTTGAAAGTAAATTATAAATCCGCGAATCAATATGCTCGTACCCACGGTCAAATTCGTGTCTTACACTCAAACAATAATGATAAACATGGGTTAAGCACCCTTAGGTATGACAAGCATTATAAAAGTAGGTAAGAAAATGCGCTTTTGCAGACCACGAGCAAAAATAAATCGAGCTGAATGCGAGGCTTATAATTGCCCGACGTCTGCAACAACACTTTTTAAATGAAACTGGTTGGGAAAAAAATTGTATTCAAACCATTGCACTTTTTTTTCCAGCCAGTTTCATTTATTTAATTAGTTCTCTAAATGTGTCGAATGTACTGTCATTTTATCAGTAATGTGACTTCTGGAGGTTATTTCGTAAAAGAACCAGTTACAATTTTACAGGCAATTTTTTTTAACTAGCGAAATACATACATACAAGTGTTTCATAAACCTACAACGGTACACTTGTAAGTACTAGTGAATATTTAGAATTCTACAGACACATTTTGATAAATTACCAGTGTTTTTCCATAATTTTTTACAAGTTACAATCCCATAACTAAAACATACCAAAATTTTAACTCGCCTCTCTGGGTCTACAAATTTGTGTTATATGTGGTACTAAATTGCTATCAGCTGATGATATTTGGATATTAAAGCAGTTTTCTCCTTTTGTTTGTCAATTTTTAATTTGTTGGAAAGAACAATGTGGGAAACATCTTCGGACGAAGAAGGCCACGGACGCCGTTTTTCGATAACGTATTAACTGCTCCTTTCAAAGTGTATTCGAATTCAACGAAAGATTCGGGATGTCTTCAAAGAAACTCTAAAAACTTTTGCTGTTGGTTGGAAGAATCGGAAGAATAGAATAGAATTCGCACCATCGAAACTATGCTCTCTTCTTAAAACTCATATTTCCTTGCTCGAGCTGCCTTAGAATTCAACCATTGTTCGTTGCCGAAATTTTTAAATGCTGTACAATTTTCTGCAACTTTTGAAGAAGATAAGACCAACAATGTTCCAACCATGACCAGCCGCACCATATTACAATTAAATATTTCTGCTGAAGCAACGGGGTTAAAGAAAACAACTGTGTTTTTTTTTTATATAATTTTCATAAAATAGGCAATACATATTACATGTATGTTTTCCCTTTTTGTTTACAAATACTCATAATGATAGGTAGGTTCGCAACCACTATTTATCTCAGGTAACATTAAAATGGTATGGAATATTTAAACTAGGAAACCATTGTGAAAACAGAATACTACTAAATAGTTTCAATTAAAATAAAAATATTAATAAAGCATTAAAGATTCTCATTCTTCATAACTTTATAAAGAAGAATAACATTAAATGTAAACAACGAAAGCGGTTGTAATGTATGTACTTTCCACGGTTTGAATAAATCTCCACGTGTAAGAAAAGAGGAGAGAATAAAAAGAAGATGGTGCGTTAACGATTGCATTATTGTGTGTGAATAAAAATCATTAAATAAAATTACATATGTAAAAGCGTATAGCACGCGACATAACAGCGTTAACAACAGCTTCCATTCTAGTTTCAGATTTCTATTCCTCTAAATACTTTTCACGTTCCATTATTGATATTGAAAGTTTTAACATTTTTATGCGCAATTCTTCCTTGATACTCGGTTCAACAGCACAGTGAGCTTTAAGGAATCGTGCCCTACTGGGCTTCGGTTTATAATATTCTGTACCGGTCTATTTCTGTTATTGCCTTCCTAATAATTTTCTCTTACATTTTGGTGTTTTGGTTCGTCCCATGACTTAGGAGACCCTCAAGTATCGGACTACTTATAAAAAAAGACAATGTACTGCAATTCTGTTTCTGCAATAAATACATTTTTATTCTATTCTACTTTGCCCAAGCATGTCGCAAATCAAATTGTCAATTACGTTGAGTTTACAATCCGTCCTTTGCTTCGATTTTTCTTTCTTTTTCTGCAATTAGTCTTTTATTTACCAAAGGTTATAATGAACTCATGCGCGGTAGGTACAGTGTAGACGAATGTATTTTGTATGGCACTCGTTCGTTATATGCTGTAACACTCTCTGCTCTGAGTGCGCTCTAGTACAGTCCAATGGAATACGGTACACGTAATCCGCTCTGATATTTCCGGCCCAAGGAAAGCAGCTTGTCGGTGGCTGGATCACATCGCACCAATTGCTGGTGCGTTTTAAAACTGGCTTCACGTTTATGAGTGCTCGTATATGAAAATCCGTCATAAAAGATTACAAAGAAAAGAATCTGGATAAAAGAAATACAAAGAAAATACATTTTTGGAATAGCAGAATGTTTATTGTAACAGTTGTGATTGCAATCCTTTCTTTCTCCTGCTTGTACATCCACTGAAAACTATTTTTTTTTTTCTTCACCACATCCACTGTTGTATTCATAATATTGGCAATGATATGCTTTATTTCTACTGTTAGTATGATATTCTTTACTTCTGGGGTTTCACAAGCACCCCATATTTGCATAAGTTTAAAAAAAATCGGTTTATTTCAATCAATTCGTTCTAATTAGTTTAGTTTCTTTTGTTTTGAATTGTTTTAAATATCTACTACTCGTACAATAAAACGGATTCTACTCTACTTGATTCTTTGCGCTTACACTTACGATTTGCTTTACGAATTACATGGTCGTATAGGAAAATTCATACGTGTCAAGCCAGCTTTAATCACATGATTACAATTTGAGTTTCAAGAATTTTCAAAAGCAAAATAGTGAACACTTAAATGAACACTTGGAAAATTATCTTTATTCCTAAATACAACGTTTAAGACAAATCAAGTTTCATGCAACTTTTTTCTTATTTTCCTGTGTGCAAAGCACCAGTGTATTACTGCTTTTTTTCGTACGGCAAAATAGCCGTCTGGTTGTCACAAAAACAGACACATTAACATACAGCACGCAGTGTTTCTAATACTTTAATATATTGTGTCCACCTATAAACCTTTTAAGAAGGTATCTTGGTTATTGCTACGTAGTAAATGTTCATGTTATAAGCTGTGAAGAATTCTTAATCGGAGAAACATTCAGTTGGTTTCCCCATTCTTCACAAAGGCAATCATATAAGAAATACAATTTGATCAACGAAAGGAAAAATTGTTTAAAAATCGCTGTCTCCTAAACTTCTTAGTTATCTACTGAGACTGCTGTTACTAGAATTCACACTCGATTGTTAGAATTAGAAACCCATTTTCCTATTACAAAAGAGTCAGAAAAATGTTATACTGCTCAAGTTCTAGGTGAAATGTATAATGATGAAATTAATTACGGGTATTTGTGCTTTTTAAAACAAATTTTAGGTGATGTTCAAAGAATTAATACAGCTGCTGAAGCCAACAATTTTGATCGAGTAAAATTATTATATTTCAACTAAAAATAAATACCACGAAGGAATCTGGTTTCAAAGAAGAACGTTTGTTACGAGACAGATGCATAAATCGTTTAATAACTTTAATTAATGAGATCTTTTAAAGACTACCGGGTAATATTCATATTTTAAAACAGATATCTTCATTTTCTATAAAAAATATACTTCGTGTCATTAAACTTCATTAATTCATAAATTCTTTCCAACTTCTCTATCTTTTGCAAGTTCTTTAGACTCGTTCCACGTTTTTCCTCTTTGCGACAAAATCTTCTCAATTGCTCGGTCCCAGGATTTTATGGGTCTTCCTGTCCTTCTCTTTTTCGTTGGTTTAGTATCTCATATTTGTTTTACTTGTGTTTTGTTGTCCATTCTGTGCAAATAGCCTCACCACCTAAATTGTTTTTTTTCAATGAAATTTCTTATTGAATATACTGAAAATTTTTCAGATTTGCCGCCATTATTACGAAGTCATCGGCAAAAATACATTCAAAAAAATTGATTTTTCCTAAATTTCTATATCCTACATGCAATGGTTTCGATAGTCCTTCTACTTCTTTAACAATTTCATCCATATATGTTATAAATAGTAAGGGACTTAATCCACCACCTTGCCTTACTCCTTCAATAGTTTCAATTTTTTCGATTTTATGTTTTTGCCGATTAAATATAAACCGGATTTAATAGAATCCATTCCCATTGGAACAATGAAAAACACAAGAGAAGCTTTATTGTTTTGTGGAGAAATTGGTGAATATGAAGATTCAAATAAGGAAAATCGCTATAAAAGTTTGCCCTATCCCTTTTAATACTGCCTCGCCCCAATGCGGAAATTGAAATGATATTTAATCAAATGAACTTGAAAACTAAGTTACGTAATAGATCTGGATTAAGTAGGAAATATAAATGTTGTCATAATTATAGTATTTCCCCAAAAATAATATAAAATATAAAAACCAGTCAAACATACGAATGTGACGAATTAGAATTTGTAGCTAAACTGTAAAATTGTTTGTTTTATTAAGTTAATAAAAACTTGAAAAAAATTAATCAAAATCATTTGATTTTTGTACTTTTCGCCCTTCTTTTTTCTCCTCATTGGAACAGAAAAAGTTAGTAGAATTTTAGTGGATTTAGAAAACGATTTCTTATTGTTAATAAGACTTATAAGGGCAAGTTGTGTAGATATACGATTAACATTTATAAAACCAGATAAATATTAACCATTTTGCGATTTATTCCATTAAGACGTTCTTCCCATCATAGTATCAATTTTGTTAGCGTTTATGATTTATTATACGTAGGTATGGTAAGAAATTGAAAAAAAATATGAAAAATAGATGATATTTTTTAAAAACAAAGGAAATCTATTTTTGCTCTGGATAATATCACGTTATTAAGTTGAAAAGATAACCAGATGTTTTGTTTAAATATCACCCGCCAAGCTCTATAATACCTATATTTACCTGTAGATGTCGCGTATATAGATTTTAATTTTCATTGTTTTTACTGACTGACTGGTGAGCTGAGTAACTGGCTGGTGTAACTGACCATCATTTTTGTACACATTACATACTTTTCCTGCAACAGATTTATTTTATCGAACCATTGTACTTTCTTTAAATATTAACGACTGACATAATATACAATAATATAGTTGTTTTTGATGGTATCACCTTTCGTCAGCCGCGGAATGATCATAAAAACGTGTTTAAAATAATACCTATATGTGGAATGTCTAGTATTACCTGTGTACGGTGTCAATAAACTCTCGGAAAGGTGCGCCTTGCATAAATCGCGTTGTGAAAGTGAAAATTGAAATTACTTAACGTACAACGTGTGCTTTTCTTGAGATCACACCGTGTTCCTACTTTGAACATCATCTTAACCATCTTCAATGAACGAAGGATATATTAATATTAGCAGGTATCCTGCGACGTGTATAACGGTAAGTGTTAAAGTATTGTAAAAGCTAGTCACCGCAGTTAACAGGCTTAAGCAATGTAGAATTTCCCTTTTTGTAATCAGAGTTGCATAAACATAACTTGAAGTGATATTTAGATTTTGGACCAAGGTGAATATTATAACGTATTCAACCTCTATCATTTGTGTGTATGTCTGTAAGTCTGTGTGTAATTTACAGTCATTCACCTAAAATATATTCGTCTCTCTCGCTCTGTCAACTGTAATCAAGTGACAGGTACCTGAATGTGCTATGTATATAATTGAAGGTCGTACTCTGAGTGATCACGTGACGCATGTTCGGGCCCCCTCTTACACGTGATAATTCGGAATATGGAAGTGAGATAGGTGGAATTTTAGAAGTAATGTTGCCAAATCACCGTTATATAGAGAGGATTTCAAATTTACTTCAAAAACTGTTGGTGAATTCTAATTGTATTTAACCTTTAATATTGTTTATCCCGGACAACTGTTAGAGTTTTATTAAGCAAATAGTTCCATTAAAGGTTTTGCTTTATTTTACACTTGTTGTTAGGAAAACACTGTCATACCTTGTAATACGTCCTGCAATTAATGAACGATGACACGCGCATCTGCGTAAGTATAAAAAAATGGAATATTTTCATTGACAAAAACACTAAAAGCGATTTAGACATGTTTATTTTTCTTTTCTATGCAAAAATAAGTAGCTATAAAATTTTACATTCAAGAGGATCGTCTGTAAAAACAGTGGAAAGTATAGGTGGATGTAGGGAGAGGAAGTAATATTTGCTATAACAAAAATATATTCTCTCGATTGCCTTCATCATAACCGATTGTGTCCTAATATAGTAAAAGTATTGTTCTCTGTTCTAACGATTGAGATACACGTATTTCATATCAGAATTACTTTAGTATTAAATTAGTATTTTTAAGTACAATCTTTTTAACAGTAATATTCTCCATGAAATTTGAACTTTTATGGGCTGAAAGAAGGATTAAAGAACCGTCAAGTAGTCTTCTTTCCGAAGGTAAAATTTGTTGCTTTAAATATTGAGAGACTAGGATTTCTAAATAAATTAAGCGATTTGTGCAAATCTTGCTACGAGGGCGGTTCGCGAAGTCCTTAGATAACCTAAGAGATGGCGCTCGTAGTATCGAAACTAGTTTGTTTTTTAGTAAAAATCATTAGACACTAGACAGCTGTCAAAGTCTCAGTTAGATTTCATTTTTATTGACGATTATCGAAAAAAAAATGGGTTTCGAGCGGTGATTAAACACCTATATTTAAATGGCTTAACACCGAAAGAGATCAAAGTTGAGTTAGGTGAAGTTCATGCCACACCCGTTCCTGTGTTAGCGACTGTTTACAGTGGGGTAAATGAGTTTAAACGTGGCCGTATATCCACAAAAGATGAACATCGTTCTGGACATCCAGTATAAGTGACTATGTTGACACTGTTTTCAATTTTGTACGAAAAATTGGGTGTGAAAAAATCTCGGCAAGATGGGTGCCGCGTTTGCTCTCAGTTGAGAATAAACGCAACCTTGTGGTCGACTTTGAAGCTGTTTTAACGATTTTCCATCGCAATCCCGACGAGTTTCTTCGCCGATACATAACTAAGGATGCTACACCCCGAAGATAAAGGAACAATTAAAACAGTGGGTTTTTGAAAGCGAACCGGTTCCGAAAAAGATGAAATCGGCCGGCAAGGTGATGGCCTCGATTTGTTGGGATCTACACTAATCAGTGTAGAAGATTTCCATGTAATTACTTGGAAGAAGAATAAACAATAACTGGAAAATATTATGCGTCGTTATTGGACCGGTTGAGCGAAGAAATCGAGAAAAAACGTCCTCATTTGAAAAAGAAAAAGATCCTCTTCCATCAAGACAATGTACGGGTGCACACCGGCACAGTTTCGATGGCCAAAATTATGGAATTAAAGTTCGAATTAGTGCAACATCTACCGTATTCACCGGATTTGGGCTTCAGTGACTTCTTTTTATTTCAAAATTTAAAAAAATGGCTCAGCGAACAACGGTTTACGTCGAACGGGAAAGACATTGCGCAAAAGATGCCTATTTTGAGGACCCTCCGAATTCCTACTTTTTGGAGGGCTTAAGAAAGCCGAAGAAACGCTTGGGAAAGGGTATAGTGTTAAATGGAGATTATGTTGAAAAATAAATAAAAATCAACAGAAAATACTTTTTTTTTATCTTTTTCTCGGGACTTATTGAACGACCCTCATATCTATATATCTATCAGCTAATTATAAATATTTAACCTCTCATTATGAATTTAAATTATGTATAACACGTACGATCCCTAATTTCGTATGTCAGATAACCAAATTTTTTATGCTACAGGGTACAATATGATTTATGCATAATGATCATGCACTTTACAGTTTAGTTAAATAATCTTAGATTGCTACATTGTAATTACTACATACTTTATTGCTGCAATTATTTTTTCTCTACATAACTTTTCTCATAACTGGAACGTATCTATGTAATTCTTGGCAAGGAGAGTCGGTTGCGTAAGGTTTTCCAACGCGGTATGTAATTATCATCTTGTGCGGTACCTAATCGGAAAGTTTCAAGCATACATACTTTAAATTGCGAACAATTTAGAATTTTCTAAAAAGTAAATTTTACGTAGAGACTGTACATTCTATGGGATCATCGGAACTGACCTATTCTCGATTTCCTCTTTGGAATGACTGTTAAGTTTTTATTTTGATTTAAATTAAAATATGTGTAAGCGTATTCAAGATTTTTTTATGTACTTAAATTAGATCTATTTAATTTAACTTTCTAGTAATTTGCTTCATGCACCTACTTTCTACATTACAACAAATAAATAAACATAAATAGTTAACAAAAGTCTTTTTCTATTTTTAGCTTTCAATGTTAACGGTTTACGTATAGAAAATATTACGTATATTTAAAACTTACCGAACATCAAAATTACATTTTGAAATTTTAATTTTATATAATTTTACAAATTGTACTTAAGTAGGTATAGTATTGTTATTATACTTAATACTACAATAAACATACTGCGGATCGACGACCGCCTTGAGACAGAGTGGGGTACAATACATTCGTCAAACCGCCCATGCATATCCGTTAGGGAAAGCGGTACACAGTCAGACTGTACGACTTCTGCGTGTTTGTCTGACTAGATACGCTCAACCTAAATGTAAAATATCAGGGGTGGATGTATCGAACAGAAAGCATGGTTTAATTCCCAATATCACAAAAACATTAAGCCAAGATAAATTATTATGTTAGAAGTCATTTCTTAACACTAATTAGTAAAACATACTCTAAATTGTCTGCTGTGAAATGTCTTCGTTAACTTGTTAGAACATTTTTAAATATAGAAAAGCTTCTTTCCACATCACAACTTGTGAGGAGCATAGTGAAAATGTGTTTACTAATGGTTTCGTTGCACAACAGTTTTAATATAGACAAAGCCGGGTTGCGGGTAAAAATTGCATCGATTTTTTTCCACAAAGATGCACCAAAATCACAAAAAATATTCTCTGATCTGTTTATTATAACATCTAATATTTCAATTCCATCTTTTAGTTGTATTGTTTGTAATTTAAAGTATACGAAAATGTTCGTTAATAAAATGCAAATTGGTTTATAAAGGTGAATCGTGTAATGGAGTTTTACATTTGCTTATGCTTTGTGCATCCTCATTTAAATTGCTTGTTACATTAGCAACTTTCTCCAAATTATCTGCGTAAAATGAAGTGGCTTCTAGCTACCTCCCTCATCTTGTTACGACTGTAGACGGAGGTAAGGAAAGTGCTGGCCATTTGTCTTCCGAGATCGAGAATTTTTGGAACATTTTACAGTAACTGAACAAATTGTACAATAAATCTCTGTGTCGCTGACAACTTCGAAACAATCATGTTCCTTAATCTAGGTATTCATTAGCTCTTAGCGGAAAATTAATATATCTGCACAAATAAAAAATAATAATTCCAACAATAGGCGATAAAAGCAAATCAATTTTAATTAAAATAAAAAGGAATTCTGAAAATGCTCAATTAAAAGGTTTACAGTAAATATAGTAGAGTAAACTAAGACTAATGTGAGTATAAAGATGATAACAATAATCGAAAACAAAAAAAAAACATAACTGTGGAACAATCTGAACAACTAACACTATATAGTACAGGTATTAACAAAATTGTCGCCTCAGAAAACGAATTAGAAGTACAGAGAACAAAGCTAAAGGTGAATCACGCATAACGACTGACTCATGTGGACGGCAGAGAAAGTGTGGCTTCACTGAGGGACGTATGTAAACCGGCAGGATTTTGTATAAGCGTCTGTGCTAAATTATAGAGGCGATCTTCGATCCGCGGTACGATAACAAGTAATAAAATTTAAATATTTTCACTTGGCACTCTCGTTTAAAATTTAAATAAAAATATAAAAAGATCAATTGTGGTTTGATTATAACAGTTTACATAATTTAATTATTTATTCAGTAAAAAAATAACATTGACGCCCTTCAAAATTTGTAAAACGCATTTTATCCATAGAAAAATATTTACAAAAGAGATTCTAGATGAGTTGCTCTATTAGATTTTGTTAATATATATATATATATATATATATATATATATATATATATATATAT
>LR736872.1:1497625-1608340 GCA_902654985.2 Oryctes borbonicus
ATATATATATATATATATATATATATATATATATATATATATATATGCTGTTCCATTAGAAAAAATTGAAATAACATAAGTCAAATTTGACAAGGATATAGATCACATCTGGTTAATATAAAAAAGTTCTCAATCTCTTGCCGAAAACTCCAAGAGATACTCAATCAAATAAAATTTAAATCACCGTTTTAGTATGTAAAGCATTTAAGATATCGGTCGTTAAAGAAACAGTAACATTTTCCAAAAATCTTAAATTATGCTTATTACCTCGAAAACCTGGAATATTGAAGAAAGTTGACATAAATTGAAGAAAAGGATCCAAGAACGTAATAATACACAAGTGTTTTGTTTAAAAAATCAAACTTATACCGTGCGCAGCAGAAAGTAAACATCCTCCATATTTGAAGCTTTTTCTCTAAATTGCCCAAGAAAAGAATTATTTTCTATCCACACATCATATTGCACCATCTAAGAATTTGTAACAAAAAATTCAATTTATTTAAAATATCTTAAAATTCTAGTGTAACGCAATCTACGAAAAACAAATCATTTATTGAATTCGGTCACCGGTTGATGATGAGGACCATTCGTGTCCTCGAAACGGCCGTCCCGGACTAATTATTATATTACTATTTAATAAATTAAACTTGTGTGGTGCGGAGGGTGCCGATACTTATGTGTTGTTTACCATTTATTGAATACACAATGGTATGCGTAAGTGCCTCTTTTCTTAGTTAAACTTATTAGCTTATAACTTTTTTTATCTTGGGATATTTTTTCTCAAACCGTATAAACTTGACGATCTATTCATGAAAGCTGAAGCTGGATTCCGTGAAAGATGTGGGCCGATCATATTACATGGATGTTCAATTGATGAAACATTCCTAAGATACACTGCAGATTCTGATCAGGTGAATATCGATATCTTATCCGATTCTGGTTAGGTAAATACCGATATCCTCCCCAGGCTACATTTTTTATCGAACAATTTTACACATTCACATTTCAAGAAGAGAGAGCAATTTGTTATAGCAAATTAAGTGCATTCAAAAAGCATTAATTTCATGACAAAAACGATATTATTTTATTAATAACTCAACATAAATATATTCCATTTAGACACTTAATAATTAGGTAGGTAACAAAATGAACATAACCATTGCAAATCATATATAAATAGACAGAGAGGTAATCTCGAGAAGTTCCAATGGTACAAAAGTAAACATGAACGTGCCTATAGGAAAGTGAACCTTGTTTATATTGGTGATACTTCCCAGTCCTCTGAGATTACTTTTGTCCCGTACCTAGTTTGTCTACTGAATAATGTAAAAGTCAAATGAAAAAGTAAAACTCAGTTCGCCCCCATGACTAAATGTTGGGTTGGGTAAAATGGTGAGGAGTTTCCTATTACTAACTAGACTTTCATGCATCACTCCAGGTCAGTAGAACCTGACCCCATCCCACCTTCAATGATTTCGTAACTCATAAAGCTGAGATTAAGTAGTTTGGAGTAGGCGATGGTTATGAAGAGGAAGTTTCAATATTGTGATTCGCATTTTTAACTAACCTAATGGCACTAGGCTAACGTAAGTAGCGTGATCATCGTATATTAATAATATGTATCTTACATAGCCAACAGTATTAAGAAAACTACATTTTCTGAAGTTTTCAAGTACATCTGACTGCAACCATCCATTACAAATTAGAAATCCGAGCAAAAATTCTTTTCATCCAGATTCCAGATAATGTTTCTTTTGAAGACGTATGTTCCTTGATGATAGGTCTCGATTACAAAAGCATCACGGCATTTCCTTCTAGCAAATTCTCCATTGCCTGTTTTCTTTCTATTCGATTCAAATCCATATCTTTCCATAGTTCGTAAACCGTCTACCAGTTCAATATCCATTTGATCGACTAAAGCATTTGGACGCCTACTTAACTTGACGACGTACAGTTGTCGAAAAATTGTTTATGCAGGAGTAAGTGTTAATATCTAAAAATGTCATAAAGGGTGCTTAGTAGTGATAGTAGGGAGAGGGTGCATTACCTTATATCATAAGTGCGAATGTTGTCATTTATTTGGTGTTATTTTAAAGTGAATATTGTAATTGAAAGTGTTAAAGAATGCTAGGGCTGTAAGAATTGAAGATAGGTCTTTGATATTTCTGACTACTATTCCTTATGAACATCTGCCTTATGCGGTACATCGTTTTGAAATCGGCGTCCTATTTTCATATAAAGCATCATGAAAGATACTAACTTTAATACTAACTAATATTCTAAACGCCTAGGTGCGTAACTTCTTTTTATTTGAATTGTGGAAAGCTGAAACTGTTGTGACAAGAAAACGTCGCTTTATTTCTAATCATACCTCTTGAATTAGGAGAATTTGGACTAGTGATAGTGGCAGTGATTAGAAGTGAGGTAGAATTCAGAATTAGTATTACTATCTCTTATGTAACTGCAATTTCTTTGTGTTCTGCCTTTTTGCCGCTCTATTTTCTTTTTAAGGTATATTATCAATGTTGTTGTTAGATTGTTAGTAAAATAATATTAAATACATTTTTATATCAACTTACGATTTTTTTACTGCTACCAACTAATAAATAATTTTGTCCTGTCGTTTGTCGAGATTTCAACCACTGTGCGACGTCCCCATTTTTCCGTCGGAAATGTCAAAATAGCTGCCGGAAAATGGATTGCCTATGGGCTACAACTGTGCACTTTTCAGTAAACACAGAAACTAAGGAGCAAGTGTACACTAACCTAATTTGCGGTTATTTACCATAGCAAACGAGGTACATACGTCACCACTAACAATTTCGGGCCATGTAATAGCAAATAATTAAAATAATCAACCAGCTATAACTTTTTCTAATTCGATTAAATATTCAATGTTGGTACTCACTGTGGTTGAAACTGTATGCTTGTCCTACATATTTGACGCTCGTATATTACTGTCAACTGTCAAAAGGTTATATCTTGCCTGCTGCTATATCTGCTTTCAGGAGTGTGTTGGATTGTGCATTTACACTTAGTACATATCTGTTTAAAATCAGTTCTTATTATAACTAAAACATTCCAAAACCGTTGTGTAAACGGTCGAAGGAGTTAACAGTTTCGCTAGTCGCCTATTTTGAAGCAGAACGCGATAACGGACCATTACTAGCGTTATCTTCTGTGTGAGATGTATATGTGCCAAATATTTGGAATATTTTATATTCTTAGCAATATTTTGTTTTTAGAGTAGCGAGTGCTCTAAATATTCACGTCGCAACTATTAACAACATTTCGTCAATGACCAAACAAGGAATTGCACCGATTAGCCCAAAACGAAAACGCGTACGAGATGAAGCTGTCGTTAAAATTGATGGTTTTACCCCAATGCGCTATTAGAAAAACCATTTATGACATGTATAAAAACAATGAGTATGTACAAATATCATTTACAGGAGTGGTTTTCATCACTTTAAACGCTCTGAGTAGTGATTTTATAGAAAAAATTTGTTCTATGGTTGCAGTACGTTGTTGTGGAAGGTATTAAGTAATATAGTAGACCTCACATATTATGATGCATACATACCGACAGCTTCATCGGCAAAACTTGAAATTCGGCATTGGCTTACCAATAATAATGTTGATTACGACAGCACTGCGTTAAAAATACGGCTACTCTACTACTAAATCGCAATTAGTATGTGAGGCTGGTGAACTAGCTTTGATGTATGGTCATACCGTTCTCCGTCTTTCTCCATATCACTGTATTTTTAATCTGATTGAATTAATATGGGGTACTACGAAAACTACGTTAATCATATTGGTATATATGGCAGGTCGGAGAAGGGATGCTTCTAGTTATGAAAAGAAGCACTGAATTATTCGGAAGTTTGGTGTGGTAGTATAAGATACTGAAAATGAAATTCAAAAACGGTGGGACAGAGACATTGGCTTCGACAGAGAAAAAGTTCCCGAATTAATAATTACTAATTAATACTTATAATTAATACTATTAAAAATACAATTAAAAACTAATAATTAATACCTTAAGCGATAATGATTCTAATGGCTATTATAATTATTGTGAATACTATTAACGATAATGATTCCAATAATGATTACGATTAAGTGTACATAATACACTTGCTGTTTTTTGTTGTTTCCACTTCTAGTATTATTAGAAAAAATGTCCAAATTAATAATTACTGTGAATACTTAATGATTACATTTATTGTATACACTTGGTTTTTGTTGTGTTTTCACTCCTTTTAATATTAATATATTAAATCCTGCTTTTGAAAGATAATCGTCATAAATATTAACAGTAAATGCGATTCTGGTGAATTAAGGGCCTGCTTATTCACCGAATAATAATAATATTGTTTAACAGTTATATAACCTAATATTTTGTTGTGACTTCATGACGGTTTAAGCAATGATGTACCTCGTCTGCTATCGTAAATAATATATATCTAACATATGTAAAGCAAAAACATCTATTTTACATCACATTACACTTGATACAGGTAATACTTAGCAATTTCCACATATATTGTATAAACAGATCACCGATTACATATCAACATATATAATCGTTAACGTTTGATGTATGACAATTTTATCATTTTGCTTTGGCTAAAAGCTCGACAGCTGGCACTGCACTGTGTTATATAGGAGATTAAAAAATACTTGTGTAGTTAGCAATGTCATAACGCATTTTGCCTCCTTCACCCTTCGTATCTCGTACCTTATTTTACCTTATATAGACTTCAACTTTAGAGCAATTTATCCTTCTTTTAGGAGAAGCCGTTGCTGGCTTTCAGAACTTTCAGTAATGTTATGAATTTAATTTCTCGATAGAAGCTCTTCTTGTCAGCGGTGGTGCAATGATAAAATATTAATTTTTCCATCCGCAATTCCGACTATTATTATATGTAAAAATGTGTTTCTAGAAATTGTTCCGTGGACAAGATCTGTTCATGATATACGAATTTGGAGAAATTCTGCACAACCTCATAAAAAGTAGAACAAATAATTCTAATTAGGACACTTTACCATTAAAGTCTACTGTTTTCGAAATACATACGATCATGTTGAAATTTTAGTATTTGCACCGCCCTTGTTGAAATTAAATACTTGAGAATGTCATGAAGATTAAGGTATTTACTTTTGTGGAACGAAATGGAAGGTCATGCATACCACACCTTATTGTTACCGTTACTAAATTTTGTACAGGTGTTGATAAACTGTTTCCAAATATACATATTTTCAAACCGAAGAGTCTTTTTTTCAAATGGATCATAGTATCTTTAAGTACACTATTGGATTAGAAAGTAAATCCCACATCGATTCATATTCGAGTTTAGTTCTTTCTTTAAAATACATATAATGGGTTAACATTATACAATACGCAATGAGTGGTACAGCATTCATTCTATAATCTTTACTTGAAGGTTCCCTAGTAGCACAGTCGGTTGGCCCAACGTTGGCTCCCTATCACGGATCGCTTATCTCGACGTTGGCAGTGATGTCGGCATTACGTGAAAGTGAAAACATTTTACACTTTTGACGGTATATTGAGTCGCAACATTCTTGCATACTTACCTGACCTTTAGGCGAATTATCTGCTTTTGTCGTGCACCGACCTTTAATGAAGATTCTCGACTGAATTGCTTCAACTTCGTCAATCAGGTGTTTACTGCTAAGCGTAGTTTCATTATAGTCCACTAATGCTTAACTGATTTTGTTGACCTAGAACCAATCGATATCCAACGTTAGAAAGGTACCATTGGTTTTGTATACCTTACTGACACTCTGCCGACCGTGGGAAAACTGTCACGGATATTACCGACCGTACGACGTTGTACCAACTGAAGGCCAGTCGTCAGCCAACCGACTATAGGTCGTGCTGTTGGACACAACTTTACAGTTATTGATGCTAGATATTCAGATAATTTAATGTCATTTAATTTCACGATACACTATTGTAAAACGTATGCATTTTAAAGAGAGAATTGTTAATATATATATAAATCATTAAAAATAGAATTTTCTAATTTTGTTATTGCTTCCTCTAGTCCCAAGCTTGAAATTTTTTCTGACTTGTATTGACAGCTGCACTTTGTTTCGGATCGAATAATAAAACCGTTCTTTATTTTTTCAAAATATTTATGGTAGTAAAACCCTGCCCGTAACCATGTTTCCCAACGTGTCAGAATCATAATTGTACACCGGTGCATATTTTGTGTTTCTGAATTCTCTATGTGTCTGAAGATCCTTCAAATCGTAGGACATTCTTCATTTTTATGTACATAAGTGTAGAGGTAAATAATATTGCTGCCTATTGCTGCTTTACATGGTATACAATTCTTATGCACATAATTATGTGTACATTCTATAAATGTCGCTCGATATTCCATCTTGTATTCCTCCGCATTGTTTGTTGTCTTCCGATATATTTGTACTTACTACTTATATTATGTACTGTTATATTATTAACGGAAAAGCAAGCTGCTTTAGGTAAAAGAAAACTAACCTTACAATTAGGCATCAGATCACTAAAGTGTATAGTTACTTGGTGAGATCCCACTTTACCTATTTTTATTCATACATCTTAAAGTTTATGCTATCTTAAAATACTCGTGTTCGAAGTTTACAGGTATTAAAATTATTAAAATGTTCTCAATTTTATTCATATCACCCGTTGTTTTCGGTCAGAAAACGCAATATTCCATGCCGCATGAGCCCTTGTTGGAATATCCTGACTCTACTCTCTGTGAGGAGGGCAATGCTCTGGGTTGAGGAAGGTTATTTACACAGCTTATGGCGCGAATCCACACTAGGGATGAATTGGAGTTAATATTATTAGAATCCCAAACCATAATATTCGTAAGTTGGTGCAGTATTTGATTTGGCAATGCAAACTTGGTGCATTTGAAGCATCGTCTATAATCCGTGGATAACGCGCATAGTGAATCCTACCCGTGATTGCAGTTTCAAGAAGAACATTTGCTTCTAGCGAATAAGTAGGTTGATCAACCTCATATTGTAATGTTTTATAATTTTATACATAGAAGCCGAGTTTTTTTATCTATCCAGCTATGAAAACAATATACTATCGCGAGAATTTTATTATATCGAGTTTCTGTGACATTTTATAGCGTCATCTCCAAGTTTTGTTCCAATCCATTTATATATCAGTTTAACAAAGCGAAAATGGGTGATTGAATCTTGAAGACAGAAGCGTCATGAAATTTCTATCAAAAGAAGGCAGTAGCCCGAAGAATATTTATGAGAGAATGATGCCACTGTATGGAAAAAAATAGTCCATCCTTTTTCCAAGTCATATGTTGGTGCAAGCAGTTCAGTAGAGTCAGAGCATCCATTCATGATGACCCAAAGTGTGGGCCTCCAGAAGCATGAACTAAAGACATCATCAACAAAGTTGAAGATTGGGCGTTAACCACCGAGTAAAAGTTTGAGCTATTTCTAGAGAAATAGGAATATCAGAAACAAGTGTTTGTAAAATTCTACATGAAGATTTGGGAATGAGCAAAGTGTCGGCATGATGATAATGGATTCCTAGACTGCTTATTTTCGAGCAAAAACTGTGTGACGACAAATTTGCTACGAGTATTTGGAATATACAAAGATGAAGACTTCTTTAAAATTATCACCGGGCCACTGTTTTCTGGGATTCGAAGGGGATTCTCTTGATTGAGTATATGCCAAAAGGGACTACAATAACAGGGAATGTATAAAAAGGCACGATTAGGAATTTGAAAGCGATTATAGACGAAGAGATCCCACAATTATGTTCAGAAAACTGCAGGGTACGGCTTTAAAGAATTGCAATATCCACTCTGTTGTAACGACTTTGTCCTTTGTGACTATTATTTTTTTCCAAAAATTCAAAGATCACTGAGAAGGCATCCCTTTTTATGGAATGATGCCTTGAAAAGTGCTGTGGAGTTGTATTTTGCAGAATTACAAAAAAGAAGGCATAGTGTTATTAGAAAAACGTTGGAATAAGTACGTTAATGTTAATGATTCTTAGCATGAAAGTAACATTTTATTTGTTATTTAACTCGTTCATTTCATAGCTAGGTAAATAACATGAAAGTTCTCCTCGTATCTCAAAAGTATACTATTTTAAACATTTTACACATACAATTTCAATTATAGAGAGAGTAATGCAATTGGTCTAACTGTGCAAGTATCACAGAAAGAAAATGTCACTGTTTATTTAGAGATAACAGGAGATAGAGTTACAAGTTATTATTTTCAGCGCGTTTTGGGATAGAATGAGCAACATTCGAAATAAAACAAATATGGTGACATCTCTCTTGTTTCATGACTTTTGTTCACATGGGGATATGCGAAAAGGATGTCCGCCTACTAAAACGTTCGTTTTAGAGAGGTTTTTACTATTGACAGGTTGACTATTCATAGTGCCGCCGGTAGTCCTATCGATAATACTATCTACGTAAACAACAAACAAGAATAGTAGATTTTTATCTGATTTTTTTTATTATCAAATTATCTTAGGTTAATTAGTTAGTATATTTTTTTGTGAGATGTAGTTTTCAGTATTATGTTGTATAACGTAAGAGTAGAAGGAAAAATGTTCCTTTTAGTTCAGACTATATTAGTCAGTAAAAATTTGATATGAAGATTGAAAAAAATGTGATCTAACGTACAGATTATTATCTCCTTTTTGCGACATAAGGACTCTTTGTATCATTCCCAACCCTTCATTTACATTTGGACTACAGATATTACTATCGGTCTGACTGATCGGCGACTGTCGAAGACTATGGATAGCACTATCGAACAATATCAACAGTAGATAGTATCGAAAGTACTATTGATTGTTCCAATTATCGATAGCAAAAAATACTGATAGTTTCCAACACTAATTCTGGGAAATTGGATGCAGCCGCTAGGCTGTAGTGTAGTCTGCTGTCGTTTGTGAATAAAGCTGTTGTGTTGTTCATTCTAACGGATTTTTCGTACCAGCTGGGCAACTGCTATACATTATAGAAACTATTAATTATACATTATAAGTACTGACTTACCGTCGGCGCCGTTAGTGTTGGAGTACTCACGTCGGCAGCTTTACTAATGATTCATTAAATTAGAGTTTTTATTAATTTCTAACTGGCATTTTTAATACTTGCGTCTGTAAAGTTACTTATTTCCAGTTACTTCTTATCTATTGAAGCTGATAAATATAATTTACTTGTGCTAACTTTGTTTTTTATTCCTTTAGATGCGATGGATTAATAGCGAAGCAAATGCTCATGTAAGTATTGCGCGTTAAATATGAGACTGCTGGAAGCTTAAGATTTTGCTTACTACTCGACTTTTATTGGCAACTAAAAACCGCAATCTGAGACTTAATCATTTAAATACATTGTGAGTTTTCATTATTCTTGAAATTTTATCATGATTTATTACCATTGTTTTCTTAATCTGGCGAGAGAATAGACATTATTTGCAAGGCTAGGGATTTCCACAATCTACATGTTATCATTAGGTATCGATGTTATTGATGCTTGGTGAAAATATTTTTTTTAATTTCAAAGCTGCAATTGCTGTTCTTAATATTCGATTTTCGGCGACAGTTGCTTTTCCTTTGTCTAGCTGGATTTTGCATTCATACGGATACCGGCAATATGTTCTGGAAAAACCGTGTTAAGCATCCTAATGAAACACCGTTAATACTACATCAATGCAATGTATTGCGATATTGCAACTAGTATACGATTTACAAATAGAATATATGCAGCAAACATTACTAAACGGCTACACATAGCCAACATATGTACAATGTGCATGGCAACGTAGCACTACCAGACCACACAACCTTCCTAAAAGTCTACTCTGCAGTTACATTGCGCGCCAATGGA
The DNA here is from genome assembly GCA_902654985.2 of Oryctes borbonicus. Taxonomy (NCBI): domain Eukaryota; kingdom Metazoa; phylum Arthropoda; class Insecta; order Coleoptera; family Scarabaeidae; genus Oryctes; species Oryctes borbonicus. The sequence goes on from LR736872.1 coordinate 1,507,534, forward strand.
GAAATCCAGCTTTATACAATACAGCTGTCCAATTAAATAGTAGATGTCGAGGGAGACGTGCGCCACACCGCTTCGCTCAGACTCAAGTTAATGATATCCACCATAAGCCGAACAGGTAGTATGTACTAAGTAGTAGTAGACGAGAAACAACAGACGATCGCACGTCGATCCTGTGATCGAGTGTAGATCGAGTCACCCGTGAGATTAAGACAGCAGAGGATCGGAGAAAGACCAACACGTAATATCTTGGCATATGTAAATGCATATCGGTACACTTGCGTTATTCCCTAACAGACTAATAATACAAAAGTGCTTTAGCTAAATATAAAATTTAGCAACACAAGTGAACAATATATACACGCAACATATACTTGTTTTAAATAACGGTGTCTTTCGATCAAGAATTGTTCCCATAGTGTTAGAAATATTATACACATATTTAACATTAAATTTGTGTACTGTGTTCTATTATCTATGTTGATGGTGCCATTGTACCTGGTTTAGCCGCATGACCTTGGATTTGAACACGTGACCAAGGGCCTTGACCTTATCCCCGCCAAAATCATGTAAGCCCATCATCATTTGCTTGCATATTATATATTTCCTAAAATCTTGTGTTATTATGAAATTTGATAAATTGTTTGTTAGTTATTTGTCATAAATAGTTTTTTTTAAACCTATATTTTTATTACTTTAACCTGCAGATGTCTCTTATCGCACAATTATTGAGTCGTGTGCTTTTAATAATGGGTCTTCTTTCGTACGACCTTTCGAGGACGAGTTATGTTTTATCTCGTTCTCGTCGGATCGGCGTCCTTTTTCATAGCGGACTTAGGCGTGATGTTGGAGCCGTTGTTGCTTTGCTGTCGCTGCAATATTATAGCAGCGCGTTGACTGGCTATTGAGATTTTCGATGTGTGATCGTACACACATACCGAATACAGTCTCTTGACCTGACAACTCCACCCAACTTCAAACATTCCAATACACATACCGAACGTCCTATGTAGTTCTAGCTACTAACTAGTTGCTGGATAGGTATGCATGGCGCATTTTGCACATGTGCAGTAAGCATGTGTGTATGCACATGCACATACATATGTTCATACAGTTCAATGCTATAAACACATTTCAATTTTTTGTCGAAATGTTGAATATTTCTTTTCCAAGTTTAATTTCAGAAGTAACGAAGTCCTACGTAACTATCAACAAGTAACGCCATCAATTGACTACACAAATTAGAAGACGAAAAGTTATAAAATATTACTATTTTCTTTATTTGAAGCACCGTGCTTGTATTTGTTTTTTAATTGTGTCACCCTGATGAAGAGTGAAAATACAATCGAAAAATGTTGGTGCTTCAAATAAAAAAAAAATAAAATAAAGAAAAGAATAACATTTAGGCCTTCAAATTTGGGGAGTCAGTTGAGGGTGTTACTTTTTAATCATTTCTTTTTTATTTGTTCAAAAGTTAAAATTAGTTACTTTTTTTTACATATTTATTAGAGTTAATATCACTTGATTTGCGCAGTTTTTTCCCAGGCCATTTTTTTTACTTTTCTCTCCAAATTTAAAATTTACGTGCACCTAAAGAAGGACATATGTTTATTATTATTATTATTATGTTAAGTTTATTATTATTATTATTATAACAAAAATCCCATATTTAACCACAAGATTTGGGTTAAATGCAGTCAAACAAAAATGCCTCTTGAATGAACAGTTGCCAGTTCTTTGTTAATATAACTACTTCGAAAATGTTTAATTGACAAATTACTCTTTTCCGATTGAAACTAAATTATTTTATTAAACTAAAAACGCGCCGTTGTTGAAAGAAGGAAGATGTTATGTAATGTTAACCTAGAGCAATTTGATACATCAACAACCCAGTTGGGCAACTGAAAACACAATTTTATGTTAAATGAACAAAACAGGCTTCGTTATTCTAACAATATTTAAATGTTGTTATGACTTTATTTCATATCATAAAAAGACAGTGTGCATTAATTGATTATTATTATCCCCGAAACCCAAAGAAAATATAATCCCTGAAAATTAAGCTATCGGTTACTAAGAAAAAAAGAAATCATTTACTATTAATAAAGAAGGTTTTAATTGATTTAAGACCATTCGAACTCCAATATGAGAAACATATTATAACGGTAGCAATTGTTAATTTGCCGAATATATGAGCCTTTTTGGCTTGTAGGTCAGAATAGAATAAAGAAAAGCTTTGATTAATTTTAAGAGCAGCATTGACAAGACATCTCAAAAACATAACAGTACATAATGCATTAAATAAACACTATTTCTATAAATACGTTTTGAGACAAAAACGTTGTATTATGGCACATTTTGTGAGTAACTTTTCGACCACTTTATTCCCATCACAATCTGATACTAATTTCCAATACGTCCATAAAACTTAAACTTATGGCGAATGTTAATTTAATGTGTTTTTGTGTTTGATTAACCATGAATATTTGTTAAAACAACTGTTAGAAAGCTTAGTGTATACAATTTAGTAATTCTAAGAGAATTATTTTAGTTAATATAAAGAGAAAATTTATTATAACTATTTTTCTTTAATTCAACAAACATATGTTAACCAAAATAAATTGTTACTGTAGCAACAAATTTATGTGAAGTCAAATGAAAATATTCTTAAATCAATGCGTTTGGGCTTAACAAAATGGTTTTGATTAATTCAACGTATTTCTTTCTCTGCGTGTACTTGATATCACATTTTACACGGTTGCACATGAAAATGTGCCTCTATTTCTTAACGTTTCCAGCTGCAAGCACCCCTTAACATTTGAAAATGTGTTTTTGCGCCACTAGTATACTGAAAAACCTATTAGTTAAAATAGTTGATCCAACTAAAATCTTTGTTCGTATTCAAACATAATTATGTTGTTTGAAAAAATATCATGTTGGTAACAAAATAAATAGTTGCCCGAGAAAGTTTCCCTTAACAAAAAATTTAGTTATTTGAACTATATCGGTTTTCAGTATACAAATTCTATTTTCTTTACACTATCTCTGGTTTATTAGTAAGCTTCGATAAAAAGCAAATAATAGAAGTGGAGAATGACTTCTCCCTCGCACCTATCTTTTCGTACTGCCACCACACTCCTAGTTGAGGACCACACTTAAATATACGCAAGCAGTGACGGTTTGCTACGAAGCAACCTGCTATTATGTAATTGTTGACGACTGTTAACAGCTTGTAGCTACTGACTTTTCTGATGTACTACACAACCAGACATTCGCAATATGTTTTTTCACGTTGTGAAGCAAATGTAGATTTATAGCAGTATAACAGCAAAACGTTAGAACGTACAAACCTTTTTTAAATACATATCTCGTTTCGAAAACTATTTCTTTGCATTCTATGTGTATATAATTTATTAATTTGGAGCATTTTGCAGTTGAAGGTTCCGTGCATATGTAATAAGATTATTATTTTCATGTGATTATTAAATTATGACGTCAAATACATGTTGTTTCTTTTTAATTATATTATTATCATTCTTCTTGTATTCTAAATACAGTGATTTATAATAGTATTATTGGAGTTGTATCTTTCGAGAGCGCGACAGGATCCGATCCCTTGCTGTGCCTAGATGCATATACGTGGTATGTATTGTAATGTTACTACAAGGTTATATGTCATCAGCGCTAGCCTCACATCTCTTCTTGTCATTTGACATTGTCCATCTATTGAGGATAGTGGTCCATCTACTGGTAGAAAGCCCGATTCCTAAAAGAAAATTCCTTTTTTTGGCCAAATATCTTTGGAGCGTAGAAATTAGAGAAATAGTATAGTAGTAGTAAGTCCAATCAACGACAATTGCGGGAAAGACTGAAATTAACTGCTTTTCTATTTCATTTTCTTTTTCATTAATTAATGTCATATCTTTCTACAGCGAGAAACAGTGTAAACATCAGTCGTATAAAAAGTTAATTTCGCCAATTAAAAATCGTTCGGTCAGTTCTTATCAAAATTCTTAGTCTGATCACAGATGAGAGAGAATAATGGAACATTTTTTCTTCGGGACCTTTTTTTATTTAGTTCAGCATCGAATCGGTTCAACAAATCAGCATAGTATTGTTGCATGATTGTCCCTCCCTTTTCTAAGTAATGAATCAAGAATGTGCCTTGCGAATTCCAAAAAATCGTCGCCATAACCTTTTTGGTTGATGGAATTGTCTTCATTTCCTTTGGTGCATGTACTCCGGGAAAAAAGCCCCCGGCGCCGGGCTGGGATCGTGTCTTTACTGTTGTCGGTAAATCTGAAAACGCTTCTTCCGCATATAATAAACGTTATCTATTACTGACATTTAGGTATTTTGTTTTGCTGGAACTACAACTTTATTATTTTGAGTATTTCGGTCATTTATTATGGTACTTGGTTTGAGATTGGATTCCAAGTAAAAAATTCAAAATAACGTTTTTTCCGATCTGCCTTTGTTTTGGAAATATTGAACTTCGATATTTCCAAACTTGTGAAAGATATAATTTCAAGTTTCACAGAAAACTAATAGTAGGCCATATGACTCACTCATCACTGTAACGGTTACATAGAAAGCGAAACAATTACTTTAACTTACAACTCATGTTTGAAAAGTCCACTGCCAGCCACGATACAAGCCTGGCAACGTAAAAGCACTGAATTATAAATTGCAACAAAATCTTATTCATTTCCAACTGCAATATTCATAATTCTTTCTCGTAATTGCTCTTCATTGTGAATTACCCCTGCATAAACTAGTTGTTTTACGTGGCCCCAGAAGTAAAAATCCAGGCTACCGAACTGGACCCTGCCTACCTATCCACTTTATATGTTTTTTTACGCTAACAAGTAACAACACTATCCTTCTCTGAAGTATCTGACAACTGTTAACTAGTAACTCTTTTGTAAGTAATTTATTAAAAAAAATCAAAATATGAAACCGATTTCAATTAAATATATATAATTATTACTCAAACATACCTCAATTTTCATCCTTTTCATGGCGTTAAATACATTGTCTAAAATTTCAGGTGTAATTTCTTCTGTTGCGTTCTTTACTCTCTTTAGAAATAAAAAAAAGATAATATATTAACAAGTTATAGCAACATTCGGGGCAAAATTTTGCAATAAAACGCATATTAGCAAAAAAGAAACATCTATTCTTTGGGTCGTGTTTTAAACAGCTGTTAATTTTTCTTTGCAAAAAGATTTCCAGATTAAAACCGCATCAAATGTGCGTCAGTATACCGACGTTTGAACTTCTTCTATGCTACATCGTTGACAATCAACCGTTTGATATAATGGGTTACCATATAAATACCCATTTTCTTTACGTAATTTCGTGGCGTCTATAAAAAGGTGTAATAGGTTAGAATGGGTACCATATTTGCTATTTTTATACATCAAAAAAATTATTACGCGATCCTAACACTTTGTGTGGGAAAATATGAGCACACTTCATACCATAGCAGACATATAAGAAAATGAGATAAAATCAATTGCTTTAATTCTAACCTTAAAACCGAACAAGCGAACCATGTAATCGACTTCACACCATTATTTGTATTTACAAAAATTGTAATTGAAACCATGGTTCCAAAAATAATAAATTGCTTGGTCTCTTGTTACTTTACAACAGGTCCTTTTTCTTTTTTTTTAGAGTATATAACTAACTGAACGTAACTGATCTTGGCATGATAATCTCTAGATTCAACACCTCCCTTACGCGGGTGCCTCATCACTCTCATCAAGCTGCGGCCCGTGTACCTAACATATTCCAAATCTTTTATATCAAAACAATGTATCTATGGTACTGTTGGAGTACTCGAAGGAGGAATTGCTATTGATCTTCAATAGCTTAAAGAGCAAGACATTCTGTGGCCTCGATGGAATTCCTTTTTTTGTGAAGGCTATGAAACTCTATATCTGTGGGCCACTGACTTATTTTATAAATCTCTCCTTTCAGTTGGCTATCTTTCCTAATGCCCTGAACATAGCTTCTGTCAAACCTATATTCAAAAAGTGTGACAATTATCGACCAATTTCCATTACTTCGTCAGTAGTTAGGCTTTTCGAATACGGATTGTTGAGCAGACTGAATTCTTTTCCGGACTACTCTAAGATTATTACTTCCTTGCAACATGGATTTTGTTCTGGAAAATTGGCTATCTCTGCCGTATATAAATTCTATAATGTTTTTCTTCAGTTCATTGAAGAAAAGCGCTTTCCTGATAGTATCTTTTGCGATCTTAGTCGAGCTGTCAATTGCGTACCTCACGATCGCTTGTTACAGAAGTTATCAGCCTACAGAATTCGAGGACAGTGGTTGACATCCTACTTGGATAATCGCTCTCAGCTTGTCGAATACGTTTGCGTAGCGAACGCGTTACTCATAAATTTGGAATCTTGTCTGTTACTTTAGGAGTACTGCAAGGCTCGGTTATTATCTTTTTAGTAGACTTCCGTATAATTATGTATGCAGACGATACTCTGCTCTGACTGCTGATAATTCCCAAGAAGGAATCATTTCTACCGATAATTTGTTCCTTGAAAAGTTATTTATGTGGTTCTTCTATAACAAGCTCTATTTAAATCACTCTGAAACGTGAACTCTTCTATTCTAAACAAGGCAAAGACATTACTTAAAATGTTCCATGGTTCGTGCGTCAGTTTTCAGCAAGATATTAAATTTTTAGTTCTTTCAACTAATACTTTTTCGCGGAAATCTCATTGTAATTCACTATGCGGTCAATTAAGTCAAACTATATATCAAATTCGTCCTTTGCGTAATGCTGTTGATGTAGATATACTGCGTACTTTATATGTCAGCCACTTTCAATATAGACTGATCTACGGAATTATTTTTCGGGGTAATTCATCCCATCCCTCTTAGTTTTTTTTTTTTTATACAGAACCGAGCTCTTCGATACATAATGGGAGTAAAACCTCGTGAATTTTACCGTCCATCCTCTGGTGAACTAAACATTTTGCCGTTAGCCTGTCTATACATATTCGAGCTTTGTGTTTATGTACATAGCAAAAAAAAAAACAGATTTGAATATCCGTTCTTATCATAGTTACCCAGTGAGGAATACTTCTGTTCCACCCAAAAGAATTAATCTGAGGCTCCTTGAAAACAATCCCTATTTTTTGGAAGTGAGATTGTGTAGCAAATCACCTTATATGATTAGTAGAGTAGGCAAATTCGGGTGCGTACCATCGGCACAGCTAACGAATGGACTGTGGCATGCGAAACATTAATCAGTATCTAGTTCACTGCCGCCTGGAGCGTACGTAATAGTAGCAGCGAAGTACTCTGTGTTCTGTTTTTAATAATGTTGAAGGTACGTATATTGAGAAAACAGCTCAGTTATAGACAGTGAATAGGTTCATTAAGGATTATCCGGATTTGGCTTACGACGGCGTAAAAATTAAATGTTTAGTGTGCGATATATATCTAACGTGCTGGTCACAAACAATTGTAAACGGCACGTGCAAAGTGCAAACCATAGTCATATCAAAACTGGTGTCGCCGCAAAATACGAACAATTCTTATTTGATTTATGCACAATGATGATTCAGTGTAATCTGGCGTTTACTTTGTTAAACAACGATTCATTTATTTCATTTTGGAACAAATACGCCAATATTACATTACCGAGCAGGATCACGTTGCGAAATTATTTTCCATCTGAACTGAAAAATAAAAAGTTTGCTTGTGTGTGGATGAAACAATTGATTGCAAAAAAGATCTGTACTTAATGTTATGGTGCGCAAAATGGAACCACATCAATCGTCATCTTCAATTTTATTAGCTTCTAGACGAATAGAAGGATGTACTGCCCAAATAATTTCAAAAGCGGTGTTAAGCACATTGATTACATCCAGAGATCAAGTCTTAATGTTTATGACAGACGGTGCCACAATCATGCTTTCTGTAGGCCGCTGTCTTAGGGAACAGTGTGGTAACTTTTTACAAATTACATGTAAAATTCATGCTCTACATCTTATAGCAGAGACAATTCGTAGATGTTATCTTAATTGCTAATTACGAAAAGTAGTATTTCTGAAATCCTCAAAACAAATTCGCGAATTTGACAAACTGTATTCTCATACCCCTGAACCACCACATCCGATCCTTACACGTTGGGGAATATGGTTACAAGCGGCATTTTACTATCATAAATATTTTGAGAGTATAAGAAAGATGGTTCTATTATTCAATTCGAAGGAATATGCAGGTATCAAAACAAGTCAGAAAAAATAGAAGATAATTTTAAAAGTCATTTACAAACTATTTACGGCAATTACAATGGAGTAGTGCAAGCAATAGAAAAATTACAAAATTCTTCACTGTCGTTAGAGGAATCACTACAAATTGTGAAAGATGTACACGCATAGCTTTGTTCGGTAGAAGACGCAAAAAATGAGTGTATTCTAATTAAGTTTGAAAGTGTTTTAGACAAAGATTCAGATTTTGCCACATTTAGACAAATTTGTGAAGGTTCGTCTACAGATGCGTTAAGTTTGAAAATTTTTTTTAATTATGTAAATATAACATCACTAGATGTAGAGCGATCGCTTTCTTTATACAAGAACATATTTTCCTCACGGCGGACGCGTTTTGCAGAAATAACTTTGGAAACGCGCCTTATGTTAAAAATATTTAATCTCGCTTCTCCACTTTTTCAAGTCTCGGAAGACGCTTAAGTAAGTTTTTCTTAATCATCGAATTACATACACTCTCAATTTTATTTTTTATACGTATGACTAGAGATGGCAATTTCCCGTGTTCATTCAATAAGATAGAGATAATTTATCGAGATCGGTTCATAATATACAAAAACCATCTTACAAAATTTTTTTGTATCTAGCACCGGAACGGCTCCGTTCGTGATAATATATCTCTGCATACTGACTTCCTCCGCATGCAAGAGTCCATTCGATAGCTACGCCGATGGTGCGCACCCAAATTTGCCCATTCTAATGATTAATTTCAGTTTAAGCAGTTTTAAATTGGAATTAAAAAGAACACTGCACCAACTTCTATACTTGTGAAGAATTTCTTAATATAGCTCTAGATTAACTTTTGTTTAAGAAACTTAAATGTATGTGTATTTTGTTGACCTGAAAGAGTTGTTTCTAATAAAGTACTATTATGATTATTATTGATTACAATTGTATGTGAAATAATGAGCAATTTAACTTAGAACATATTCTAAATTACAGTTATACTATTTATTTAGTAAATATTATTTATGAAAATACTTTTTTTTTTACTTTCATATGTTTGACTTAATTATATATATAATTATATAATTAATTATTTGTTATACTTACTTATAGTTATTACTCGTTTATAAAAACGAAATGTACTTTTTTTAGATTGTCTGAGGATATGCTGCTAAGCATGAAACCGGTCACAATTTATTGACTAAATAAGTCTTGCTATAAAGACAATTTGCTTTATTCATTCTTTGATATGAATACCTCACACAGTCACCATCTATTATTTAATTCTATATGTTTGAAAGAGGCGAATTCAAATATGTACGCACGAAGTTCAACTAAATGGTATTTTTAAGTAACTCCTTGAACATAAGGTGTCTTATTGTTACATAACTTTTATCATTGTTTTAAAAGATCTACAAAAGGAACTGCATGCGACAATAATATAAATTGTCCCATTATTTTTAAAGATAAATGGGGCAGCAATGCAGTCTATCATCCATCTTTTCGAAATATTTAAACATTAATGCTGGAAGAATTTATGTATACTCCGTAACTGGACTCTGGTAACTCTCACACAACCACGCTTATCGCATTGAAACGAGAAGAAAAAACAGAAGTAAAATATTACATTATAACAGCGTTCATTAATTATTTATACATGAATGCGTGTTGATCACCTTGTGAACTAGAAGAATTCAGCGTAGATCGAGGCGATCGTTCACGGTACGATCGCAGACCGACCGCTTTACGATAAAAACTCCTGGTTGCAGCAGTCATAGCAATCATGCGAAAATAACAAGGATATGCGATTTACAAATACAAACCAGCGTTTTTTGCAGACTAATGTATATATGTGTTGTACATTTAGCAACATTGGCAAGGGAGTGTACATTGATAAATTACAATGATTATTGATACGGAAAATTAAACTATTGATACATATCTAATCGTTAATTACGTCGATTCGTTTAACATGTATCGAGTGAACAACGATCTACTAATTGTAAGTCAAATGGTTGCCAATACTAAGCTATTTTTCTTAGAAACGTTCATGGATATACATATTCTACAGCTGATCTCTGATAACATTTTAGTGCTACATCTTTTTAAGGTTTACTATTAGCTGTGAAGGAGTACTGCATTGAGTATAGCTGAGAAGTACACTGTTAGGACCAAAGGAGGCTATTGAGAAGTGCAGTCAATGTTGAGCTGAAGGCGTAAATAAAACTCTTTTTCTGATGCTTTCGAATTTAATTCGGTTTATCAGAGAGAAAAAAAAATGAGTGAGCGTACTTACATCTGAGTAAGGAAACTGCATTAATAAACCGCCAAACATTTAGAGACTTGATATAAATCTTCAAACGCATTAAAATTGTTGGTTAAAAACTGTTAAAATTATTACATTTCGTAAAAATACTTAAAACTTGAGAGCTTATTCCAGTTGAATATTGTAAGATCTCTAAAACAATAATAGGCAGCTAAAAAGCTAAAAAATATTAAATTAATGTTATCTAATATTCAAATTCATTAGGCAACAATAGTTGTCACAAAGGAGTGAACCACTTCAGAAATAAGCGTACACCAGATTGAATATTGTAGGATTGTGAAATGTTCTTAAAGTAAATTTAGTAGAAGATTGTTCAAAGTGTCAACAATATTATAAAATAAATGTTGTCAATATTGTTCGGCATTCTTGATAATGCTTAAACAGTGCTGGATTATCTTAGATTGTTAAGATTTTAATGAAACTGCTAACGAAACAAGCATCAAAAGTGTATTTCTCTTTATGTTATATATTTCTTTTTATCCTATATATTTCATAATTATCTATTTCGACTATTTTAGTTGCGCAAATAAATAAAAAAAAGCTTTTCAAGATCCCTATTTTTGCTGTATTTTTTAAATTTCGTTTTTTAACCGAATAAATATTTTTGAACGTTGATTTAATTTGTAATGTGATATAACACGAAACATTTCCCTATACCTAAAATGTGTTTTGTTTATGATTTCATCAACTAAGAACAACAAATTATCTTTAATTATTTGATGTTTTGTATCAATGTAAATTTTTGACTTGTGTATTATGGAACATATGCTGGAGAGAGGATGATTTGCTAGGATATCTTGTCTTTTATCTCTTATCATTTCTATAAATGCATGCGCGTCTAGTTCTATACTGTTATATGCCGTACTTAACGAAATTAATAGCAATTTGATATGACTTGTTTCTTTTAGTTCAATATATTCACGATCTGGGGAAAAAAGCTACGAATTTTCAATGAATAGGTAATGCGCAAAAGTCGGTAAATTTGTCGTCAGTCGTCTGTGTTGTTGCTGTCACTTGCACAATATCCCCTGTGTTGTGAAATTCTGTTTTCGAATAGCTGACCAGTTGTATCTACAGATTTGTCATTACAATGATATTAGAACAAGACTCCTTAGCAGTTTTGTCTTTTATCCGAGAAAAACTGAACGGAGAGGGCAGGTAGTGTAATTAACAATTTTTATGTTTGGTTGATCGTTAATAATTTTGCAGAACATTTCAGTTAAACCATTTTATACGGAAATATAAAGTAATGCATGTTATCGTTGTTCACCATACAGCTCTGCGTAATACAAAGGGAAGGAGAGGTCAACGCCATTAATGAACTGTGTATAATATGATTTAATGGCCAATATTTTATGGATAATCGTTCAAAAATTTATGAAACGTTGTCTTTTTAGGGAAAGTAAATTATTTAATTTCGTAGACCTGAATATGTGAGTTTGCCATTGGATAGTAAAAAAGAAGCAAATTATATTTTCGTATTTTTGTGGTTATATTCATTCATTATCATTGATGGTTATCCAAAAACTTCAGCTCTCTTTTATAAATTTTTAGTTACGTACAAGGTGAGTCAACGATTTGGCATGCTCTGTTTATTTTCCTTACAAAAAACCATTTGACGTATACTGTGCGACTTTTTTTTATCTGCATTTACCTAATGCAGTCGTATCTCGGTTTACGGAATTAATTGATCCCAAAATACATTTCGTAATTTGGCTTTGTTCTTTGAAAGAAATGTTACACATAGAAAAAAAATTTTTCGAAAAAAGTAAGAATAATATTAACTAGGAACTCAGATGCGAAAAATTTATACTGTTGCAATCAAATTTTAATTTTCAATTTTGGTAAACACTTTAAGATATACACTGCTGAAAACAATTAGAGGATATTTAGAAAAATAATAATAAAAATACTTAAAACTTGAGAGCTTATTCCAGCCGAATATTATAAGATTTGTAAAATAATAATAGGCAGCTCAAAAGTTAAAAATATATTTAGAAAAATAATAATAAAATAAATAAATAAATAATATAAGAACACAAATATTTTTATATTGCAACCATAACGTTTTTAAAGAAGAAACAGAATGTATTGACAAGTGTCAATGCCAACTTATACAGTGTCTCAGTGCAGCGCCTGCGCGAACCGCCACAGCTTGAGGGTATACAAGCGCGTATCCGAGCGATCTCGACTACAGTTAGATTTTACCATTTTCCGTATCATAGCAAATTTTTAACTGTAATTACGGGTAATAATGGAAAGGCAGCGCGATTTGACTCATGCATAGGCTTGGAGAGCGATAGGTGAATTGGAAAGTGGACGGAGACAGCAAACTGTTGCTGAAGGTTTTGCAGTTAGCCAAAGTGTGGTTTCGCGTTTGTGAAATCGGTTTTTGTAAACTGTTCAGAGATGTTCAGAGAATATGAGGACAAGGACGCCCAGCATCTACAACACCAAGAGATGATCGATGCCTAACAGTATTTGCACGTAGAAACCGCACTCATAACGCAACGCAGCTTAGAAGTGAGCTTGCCGCTGCTACGGGAAGAGTAGTATCAACTCAAACAATAAGAAATTGTCTTCACAACGTTGGCATGTATGCTCGGAGACCCCTAGTATGCGTTTCACTAACTGCTCTTCATAAAAGGTCGCGAAAAATATGGGCTGAGCAACATAGAAATTGGAATCACGATGACTGGGAACAAGTATTGTTTTGTGACGAATCCAGATTCGCCCTAAATCCAGATAATAGGGGTATTTTAATTTGGCGTGAACTTGGAACACGTAATCAGCAACAATTTGTTCGAGAAAGGCCGCAATATGAAGGTGAGAGTGTAATGATATGGGCTGGGATAAGCGCAGGAGGTCATACAGACCTTTATGTGATACAAAATGGCAACCTGACTGCTCAGAGGTATATGGATGAAATTTTGAGACCCATTGTTCTTCCGTACGGTGGCGCTATGGGTGAAAGATTTATTTTAATGGATGACAACTCTCGTCCACCATCAGGCGGACAAACATCGTGAACAACTGGATTGAACAATTGGGAATCGATAGAATGCACTGGGGAGCAAATTCTCCTGATGGTAATCCTATCGAACATGTTTGGGATGCTTTAGGACGACGTGTTGCAGCAAGAAATATGCCACCGCGTACAATTCGGGAACTTCAAAATGCTCTGATAGAGGAATGGAATAATCTTCCACAAGAATTTTTTAATGTTCTGATTCGATCAATACCGATGAGATATCAAACCTTTATTGCCGTTCGTGGAGATCATACACATTATTAGCAATGGATTTTTCGTTATTTTATCAATAAAACTTCTTATAAAGTTTCGTAATTGTGTATTCATTTAATGATATTTATTCACTTTAGTACCTTAGTAGCTTTATAATGTACACAAACAACTTCAAACTTGTCATTGCTTTCGGTTCCTTATTTAAAAACGTTGTAGTTAAATATAAAAATATTTGCGAGGCGCTACATTCATTATTTATTTATTTTATTACCATTTTTCCAAATATCTCCTAATTGCTTTGAGCAGTGTAGTTTCTATATCTTACCACATTTACAGTTTCGTAATAATTACTACAAAATCGCATTCCTCGGTGTCAAATTACTTTTTACTCATACTTAAGGGTTGATTACTAAGAAGCCAAGTTCATAGTTTCACATATATTGAATGTTAAATTAATAATAAATTTGTAATTTAAAGTAAAATGAACGCCTCTAGATACAAAAATAACCAAAGCATATTCCACTATTAGCAAAAAATCATTCAATTTTATAACGAAATCGCACAAAACAATGCGCTACTGATTTGGAGAGGAAACGCCATGTTTGTTTATAAAATCGATTTTATGCGGGCATCACATCAGCATATCCTTCTGTGGCCCAGTGTCCTTTTTAATGTTCGTAATTGTTCGTCAGTGAAAATATTGCAGTCAAAACCAAAGGCCTCAGTGAATCTTATGGCAGCCCCATCTAATAGTCCTTCGCAGTTAATCATTGCAATCACAAAAACGTTTTATAATTTATTTGATTTGTTGAGAGCAAATTCTTGGATTTTGCATCGAATTGATTGTCAAAAATCTGGGGGTAGGCGCAACGTTTTAATTTGAAATTCAAAATCGCGGATTTCTTTTAAAATCAAAAGATAAAAAGAATGGCAATAATAACATTGGCTCACGAGCAATCCATACCAGAAGAAAACTTGACAAATTAAGTTGTGCTTAGATGTCTATCTGCACCTACAATATACAAAAAGTATGTTAAATTTATTATTTTTCCGAATTCAGGTCTCGAGAGAAAATAGTGACAAATATATCAGCTGTTTCAAACAGTTACAAACGCTGATCTCGTTAGATATATGTTATTTCAGTAAAATAATCCATAATCATGGATTTTATTCTATAATTCATTGTCGGCATTCACTATATTTACACTATATTTCCACTACTCCTTAGTGGGCACATTTAAAGATTTTTATAATTTCCCAAATTAAATACTATTTCTGTGAATTGTAAGCGAAAGACTTACAATATATTCTTAGCAACGCTTCATTACATTTTCTATAAAAAAACTGTCAATTTAAGTCTTTATATGCAAATTTAAATGCGCTAGCACTTCATTATTTTACTTTACGGTCTTAAGTAGCTTAAAATTTAAGTTATTAGAAAAAAAAAACTATTTCCCAAAATAACTGAAAAATGCGCATAGTTGATATAGGTAATCCTCACAGTATAAGTGGATATAAGGGAATCCCACACGAAAGTTGCTTTTTTTAAGGTAAAATAGAATTATGCCTAAAATTGGGAAACATTTTAAATTATTTAACAATTTATGGGTGCAGCTTGTATGGCAAAAGCAATTATAGCTTACGTAAATATCTAACCTGTAATACAAAATTCCACATATAAACGAACATCTAGAACAACTAGATCTATTTTATTTTTTCAAAAACTACAGTACTCAAAAAAACATTCGCATATATGTATAAGTAATCTTGTACAAGCGCATAGCATGAAATTCAAAAATATATGCACTGTTTAAAAGAAGCAAGTTTGTATAGCTTGCCGGTATAATCGGAGCGACAAACAAAATATTTTAGATGAGTTTGCTCCACTGTTAGTAATTTTCATTTTTTCAGATTTCTTCAATAGTTTCACGTATAAATTAATATTTAGCTGAAATATTATTATTCCTATAGCAACGGCATACATTTCTTGAACGATTTCCAATAAATAATCTGATCAGCTTCTTTTTAAGCGGTTTTTCCAGTTTTGTGGTCTTCTTTTTTGTAATATGGGTACCTTGCTCCGTTCTTATGCGCCGCATTTCTTTCACGACTAAGGCCTTGAATTTCATGATTCATAATTCGCTATTTCCTCTAATTTTTTTCGACCTGTTATGTCACAAATTGTTTGACCATTGCTAATATGAAATAATTACATTAAGACGCGAAGCATACGATATACGACCATACCTGTACACATATTTATACTTTTAGTATGCGATGAAACTCAATAAGCAAATATTTTCTTATGTGAATCATTGCGTCAAGTTAATAAAGCAATAAATTTTTAAGCGATTGAATACATTTTAAGCGTTGTGGTTAACATTATGCAATAAATTAAAAGAAATATGTTTGCATAGATAGAATAAATTTAGTGTAAAGTTCTAGTAATCCTTTCACTCTGTATTAAATGGGTAACATTCCTTCTTTTTTAACAGGCATTACGAATGGCATAAGCAATTTGATCTGATTCAACCAATTTAATCTGATATTACTCGCTTGCACCTATCTATTTGATAAAATACCAGTCATAAAAGCATCGAAAGTTCTCCAGATAACTTTCTAATTAACGCCGGCTTTGTGATAGATTATCAATTCAGTCAATTGGTGTAGCACTCTAAAAGGAGAAAGGAATGTGGAAGTACTTTATGTACACTTTACATTCCACAGTATTCAGAACATTTTTAGTTAATTTTCTAAACTTGTATTATTCATTCACGCAACCCGTTCATTAGAAGTTTTTTATGTTCTAATAACAATTTAATTTTGAAATTTTGGGCCGTTACGGTCGTCAATATGCTCTTTCGAACTAAAATATCTTTAACAGTGTGTCCCTTCCCGTTAACCGGAAATGACCTCTAAGTTTTTTTATTTTAGAATGCTATATATTTTTTGGCATTTCTGAAATCCAGACGTTATTCTGGAACAATTTGTCCTAAAGTACTCTAGCTTAAATTTAACCGTTTTCGAGTTACTTCGAATTTTTGAAAATGTACTTTTAGAGCTATGCTCAAATTTTCATATTTTAAACAATATATTGTTTCAAATTTTCTTTCTTTCTCTTATACCTTTGGACAGCTCAGACTTTCGAATTTAAACTACCTTAAGTATCATGGCCGCTTCATCTTAATATTCATTAATTAGCAGCAAAGTTTAACTTTAAAAAACTAGATTTTTCAAATGGATCACCCTGCATATTATTTCACAGTTGGATACAAAATGAAATTCTGAATCAAAAGTCTTTAAGATTATAGTTATTATACATTATTATTTACATACATTATTATACATTATAGTTATCTATTGTGGGTTTTAAATCATTTTTAATTATTTGCATTATAACATAATAAATAAATAAAACAGTATGCCATGGACAATGCAAATAATGACTGCTATAAGTATTTATCAAAGTCAGTGTTGTTTGACATCGGTTATTATGTTATTATGTTGTTATGATCAAATAAATATTGCGAAATTTATGCAAGTAGTGAAATTTTAGAACTACTTTATATTCATGGAGAATGCTATCGAATAACGGAAAGAACATGCAGAGCTTTTAACAATATATATCCTCATTTGCCTCCTATGAATAAAACCAAATTTACGTGAAGTGAATCAAATTTTCTATAGTTTGAGAAAATTAAAACAACAAAACGAGTAACAAACAATGAAGTCAATGAAATAAACATGTCGGGATATTTTTATGCTAATCCAAACAGCTCAATTAGCGCACCGTCAACAGATCAAAATGTTCCGTTTTCTTCTATCCAACGAATTCTTGGCCGTATCGGGCTTTGGCGGTAGCCTAACCTACATCCCTTGATCTAACCCCTGCGGATTTTTTTCTTTCTAAAAAATGGTGTTAATACAAGTTTTAGAGAATTAAGGCGTGAGCAAGTACAAAAAGCTACGAGCAATAGTGTAAGAAGGCGAATTGTACAGTGCTTGGAGCAAAATGGTAAGCACTTTGAGTACTTGTAGTGAATATACCTAATGTATTTTATTTTTTTAATTTTCATTACTCATAAACAAACTATCATATAAAAAATACTACATACTTTCATTGTCCATAGCCTACTGTTTACTGTTTACTTATCATGTTATAATGCAAATAATAAAAAAATATTTAAAAACCACGATAGATAATTTTTAAGGAAATATTTTCTTCTTTCTTAAGACGCTAAAGATATTAAGTTTTTCAAGAAATATACGACTGACATGCAGTCATTGACATATTTTAATAACTTGACCACTGTGAGTTACCGTAGTTCAAAATTTCGACATACAACTTCTCTATGGAAACGGAAGACATTCTTGTGGATATTGACATCAAAAAGCTTATTATTTGATTCACAAAGTAAACTTTGAATTTTGATTAAAAATTAATAAACACTAGAAACTAATTTCAACGTTTTCGATAATTAAAAAAGTTTCAGATATAAATGAAATTGTTTCATCATAAAAGTTTAAATACCACTTAATTGGATTGTCCAACATCAAAATTATCAACTGTAAACAGGATTTGAAGAAAGAAACATTTGGATTGAACTGGAGTGCAACTTCGAATCAAGATTTTGGAAAAGGGGATATCGAACTATAACATTTAATTGAAGAACTATAGTGTGTAGTTACAAAATTAATTATTTGACCAAGTAAACTCAATTAAATCAAAAACTCAAATGAACTTTATAAATTCAAAAACATTGTTTACTAGCTAAATTCATAAACAACTGTCGGGTAGGGATAGGTTTTAAAAAGAATTATTATTAAAAATTATTTGTCATAAAATTTCTCTTCGCAAAATAAAATTAACTTAGATTCCAATACATTTTAATAATTTCTATAAACGTATTTTCATAAGAAGTTTGATTGCATATCAGAGTCTCATTACAGTATACACCATCGGCTATAAGTCAATTGTCAAAAATCCATTTGGTGTAATAATACTAAACAAATCAAAATACAAATTTATTATCAACACAGAAATTAAAAGCAACTACTTATGTGTGCTACGTATTAGTCAATTCATTAAAATTCTATAGGCATTCCGGTTACTTTTCGCTTTAACTTTTAATTATATATTGCAATTGTGTTTGCAGTAATATTATCTAACAGAATATTAAGTTTGTCACACTTGATTATTCAAAATACTACTGAAGGACGGAGGGCATTGTAATTACATATTTCTGGTAAATTGCACGTATCTTGTGAAACTATAACCACAATAATTTGAAGTTTAAAATGTGGGTCACGAATTGCTCTAACAATAAGCAAAACTAAATGCATAATTATCATGCAATTGGAATGGAACTACATTTTCTTCTTTCATTAACCATTGGTAAGCATACATAGACACAATAGCATTTCTGAATTAAGACTGTTGAAATTTTAAGGTTCAGTGTGATACATGCGATAATTGATTTTTTATTATATATAGGTAAATGGAAAATGGTCCAAATCTCACAAAACTTGAATACTGATTTCGTTCGTTGGTTACTGGTTTCGAAATATGCATGGCTCATCCTCAGGCCAACTGAAAGCCATCGATAACATTACAAGTGAAATAAGATTGTTAAATAAAGTATTAATAATATAGAATCAAGTTATTATTTTTGAGGTATAGGTAAATAATTAATTGATAACATGGCAAATATACATATTATTAATTAATTATTTATATATACCGAAAAAAAAGCGATAACGTAGTGCCACATTATTGAACATTCTTATTTCAAGTTCTGCTTAATATAAAATACTCTATAACTCATATTTTTTTTGCTACATTTGAAACACTCGAACATATTTACTACTGCTATTTGAAAGATGAAACTAAAATACAATAAAAGTAATTATGAAAAATACTTAATTTGTATTTCGAAAATTTGCTCTAAATTCGCACTGATTTAGTGATCGTAAAAAGATTTTCATAATGATGCGGAAGCCTTGCTTTAAACACAGAAGAGTATAAAGTAATTCATCCTATTGCTCCTAATGCAGCTTTTGAATTTATAAGCATAAACTTATTGTTTAAGAAAATGCGATCGACGATACTTCATTCATATGCTTCAACTGCAAATAGATAAATGTACGTAAAGGTACGGTTGTTGCAGACAGCGGCGGCCGGCGTGATTTCCTACAATTTCCTCGTTATTTTTTTTTTGTCATATACAATGTACACGATATGCAACGAAAATACACGAAGGAATCGAAACCTTTTCCTGGTCCCCTTTTTTTTTGGTCTCTCGTCTACGTCACCAGCAGCAGCCACTGTTTACAGGGCATCTAAAAATATGTGAATTTTTAGTTACACAATTTATAATTGGAGATATACATTTCTTACGTCAACTACCGTCGAATATTTCAATTTTCGGTCTTATGGAACTTGTGAATTGTGAATACAATACAAATCATACACAAAACGAAATGGCTATTTATTTTGATGGAGAACAAACGTTTTAAGTGTGAATAATTATATGTAAATTACTCATCACGTATAAAGAGAGCCATGTATATACGCGATTGGAGTGGTAGCGGCAATAGCGGTGGCGGTGGTATTTGGACTCAACTTGCATAAACAAGTAAGAGCTTGCATATTTGTCGCTGCATGTTCAGAGCGGTGTGTGCTGCCTTCTAGCGAACGGGCGTTTTGTAGGATGTGACAAGAACTTCAGGATGAATTTTGGCTCAAATGATTTCTTTTTATTTTTAATTGATTTAGTTTATTTCGTACAACTGAAAATTAGTTTTAAATTAAACTGGAAAAAATTTGCTGTGTAAGTATGCATACATATGTACATACAATGCATATGAATAGATTCGCTTGGCCCCTACGTTATATAAAAAAATAAATATTTAAAATATGCTTTGTTATAACAAAAACTAAGAAATATTACATATTATTAAAACAATCAAAAAATTTTTCACTATACTTTTTATGTCGCATTTCATGTTCTTCATCTTCATTCAAGATAACAAGAAGCAAAGCTTTTTCTTCCAGTATACAGTTAAGCAGTCATAAACACGGTACCAATGTGTCCGATACCTAAACCACCACCGCCACCGCTATTATCGTTACCGCTCCGATCGTGTATATGTGTATTTTGCTTAAAGGCACCAGCGAATAAACCGGCACCACTAAATGAACTCTGTTGTGTATTTGAGCTAATTTTAATAGGTTAAATTAGAGAGGATATCTCGTGTGGAGATTGAATATATGACTATTTTCCTTTGCTGTGTTGTGATTGAGTTATTGTGTTTGCGTGACCATCAGTTTCAAATATGGCCAATTTTTAACATGTCCGTCAATCGTGCACAATGCAGCTAAAGCTAGTAAGGTATGTATTCATAACAGCCATGCGATTATTGTTAAATAATAAATACTTTATACGTATTAGTCAAAAATTACTAGGTTATGTGGATATATGTATGCATATAAGTGTAAATTGACTGTAAGTGTAAATTGAGCCAGAATGCTGGATCGAAGAAATAAAGCATTCTAAATCAAGAATCGACACTAAAATCGGAAACGTTGTACCTATGAAACGAAGAATGGGGCCTTCACTTACTTTATCAGTATCTGAAGAAAAAAGATTAGAAGTTTGGATAATTGCTAAAGCGAAATTAGGCTTTCCTATTTACCATAATGAAATTCAGCTGGTAGTGCAAAATATCCTAAAAACAAGTTGTCGTGAAAATCCATTCCTTGATGACTAGGTAAAAAAAAGTTAAAGCTGCTTTTAAAGAGGAGGCCGTCCATAGTGAAAAGAAACACGGGAATCATTTCAAAAGCTCGGGTAACGGTTAGTTAAGACACAATTAGGAACTGGCTTCAGAATTTGACGGAATACCTACGAATGGAATACCTCGAAGACATGGCTTTCGACCCCACTAGGGTATACAATGCCGATAAGGAATGCAGTTTTGTCCTAAGACTGACAAACTATTAGGACCGAAACATTATAAAGATGTTTACGTGATACTCGGTGAACCGGAAAAACAAAGTAGGACAGTTTTATACAATTTTGCAGCATTTGGTCTAATAGCGCCACCAATGATAATTGTGCCATATAAAAGAATTCTCCGTGACGTGACTCTTTCAATACCCGATTCATATTTTCTTGGAAGATCGGATTCTGGCTGAATAGTATCCGAAACGTTCTATGAATATATTACAAACTGTTTTTATCCTTAGTTATTAGAGAACAAAATACAATTGCCAGTATTTTTGTTTTTGAACCGCCATAAATCTCATATTAATTATGGTTGTTCGAATTTTGTGTTCAAAAATCAATACTCCTTCACTGTTTACCGCCTAACGCAATTTACACAATTCAACCATTTGATGTTTCGATCTTCAAAGCTTTCAAAGACGGCGTGGAAACAAGTAATTTAAAAATACAAGCAAGTGACTAACAAATACATAACGAAAGCAACTTTTGTTCCTCTGTTTAAGAAAGCTTTCGATCAAGCAATAAAAGAAGAAGTAATCGAAAACGGCTTCAGATGTTGCAGGTTATTTCCATTAAATGCGGATGCAGTAAATTATCAGCAAACACTATCATTTAGACGAAATGCAATATTTACAGATAAGCATAATCGACATGAAAAACCTACACCACATGATCTACTACAAGCAACCTTGACAGTTTTAGATTATTACTTCAGTGATTAAATTCGTGATAGAATTCCGAAATTTATAGTTTAAAAAAATGCAAAGATGAAAATCCAACCGTAATGAATAATAATAGTGATCACAATATTATAGATGCTATGCCATTAACGGAGTCAATTATAGATAAAATGCCACTTCAATTCGATGATATGAACTTAACTTACTGAACATACAGATCACCTAGGCAACCTTTCATTGGATACCAGAAATTCGGACATATAAAACATTAGTGAAGACGTTTTGATTTAATAGAACGATGACTTCTGCAGTAAAACCAGCATTCCTACAGTTTCCATGGATATTGCTACATGTGAATTAGAAATGAACAACTTCTAAAATTTACAAGAAAATAAACCTCGAGTGAAACCCACTGAAATAGTAGATACCACGAAGAATGCTTAGATAAACAAGCAAATTATTATCTTTTTTTAGGGATATTATTATTATCCTGCTAGATTTGATGATAATTCATTGCAAATAGCAAGTAAATCCTAGTTACTACAATAATGAGATTTTATGTATATGTTCGTTTGCTTGCTCGTGCTAGTTCTAATGTGATTATGATCAGATCATGTGAAAATTCTGATTACTCAGAACTACTCTAAATTGATGACTAAATTGAGTACAATGTGGTAGAAGATTTCGTGTGAAAATGGGTTTGAGAGCGAGTTCCGGCCTCATGGCAAGGACTCTGTACTTGGTTTCCCAGACCGTCTTAATTGTCAACACCCGGACATCAATTTCACAATGGAGGTAGAACATAACAATCTACTCCCGTTCCTTGACGTACTAGTTACACGCAACTTCGATGGTAGCTTAAGTCACTCCCATTATCGAAAACTTAAACACATAAAAGTTCCCAGTTATCAACTCCTTGGTTCACCGGGCGGTGACAGTCTCTGAGCCCAACAATTTTCACACCGAGCTGAATTATGTACGGAAGACCCAACGAACGATAACACCACCAATCTGGCTACCGCTTATCTTTCGCATATTCGCAATGTAACATAAAATCGGTAACGTTTTGAAAAAACAAAACACCAAAACTATCTTCCAACTCCTATCAAAGATTTCAGTCTGCCAAAGACAAATTTCCTCACTGAGCAAATAAAGATGTTTAAAGGATCCCTTGTTCGTCTGGTTTAGTGTATTTCGGTGAAAAAGGACGTTCTGTCATAATACACCCGGCAGAACACGCCTCCACTCGAATTCGACTATCACTCAATGTCATCTAGACAATGGCCACCAAATATTATTCAGTGTTACTTTATTACTTTGTCATTCTTTCCACTATTACAATCGGAAAATTAGAGACTCCATAGAGATCTTTAAACATACTAAGAATATCAATAGATATGCAGGTTACCACCTTGCATATGGAATCCCGTGATCTGTAACGACCGATTCTCGACTGATACTAATCGCGACACCCAGCTTTGGTATGATTCACATGCTGAGTTACAGTCATCAATTGTTTCCTTCTCGGTTAGTTTCGCCTCTGACGTAGTTTGCACGTTGTGTTACCGCGCTAACTGTGGCTTACCGTCTTTCCTTCTCCTGAAGGAACCAGCAAGTGATTTTTGCCACTGGCATGCTTTACATGCTGAGTTACCGTGATCAATTGTTTTCCGTCCAGTTAGTTTCACCCCTGGTGTGGTTCAGTTACTATGCTAACTGTGGCCTATCACTTCTCTTTCTCCTAAAGAAACCCTATATGATTATGCGTGAGACATCGAGTTTTCGATTAACTAACAGGACACAGTCCACACCCGGAGCACGTTTAGTTTTAACTGACTCAGACCATGGAAGTGTACGTTATTAGTTAAAGGCTTGTTAACTGCTATTTTTCAAAATCGTACATTTCGAAAATTAATGGTCACCAAAATCGCCTGATCTGAACTCCTTTTTAGATTTGGAGCTATTGTAAAAATTTTGTGTTTCGAATATGACCAAAAAGACTGGAAGAATTAAGAGACAGTATTAGGGAGCAAATTACTGCAATTCACCGCGTGTATAACTTGAAAGAAAATTGGTGCCTTCATATTACTCAAATGGACGTGGACATAAGTCTTAGTATTCAAGAAATTCAGTTTCTATCGATTTTTGCTGTTTGCTTGATTTGTTGAAATTGTACAAAAGTTGCAATGATAACAATATGATAACCTTGTATATTTTATTTTTTAAATATGTGTCGTATTCAACAATTGCCAAATAACTGGTAGACTGATTTTTGTGTCGTCTCATTAATATACATATTTCAATTAATTCTTTTTTTTTAGAAAATTAAATCATCACTATATAATGCACTCAGAGAAATTTTATCTTAATCGTATAAAACCATATCGGAATCCGTTTTATCGCGTACACATTTTACATTATTATCCGTATTTTTTGTTTAACATTGTGTCGTTATTTTTATTCAATATAGGTATGAACTGTGTACTACCATTAATGTAAAATTAATTTAATTTAGATGATTTACGAGTGACTTCCCATGCAGTTATTTTATTACGGTATAAACGACGTTGTATTAGTGACTATGCGGTATCTGCTTTTACAGTAGCGTTTAGATAAACGAAATAACGTAAAAATGCATAACTGAAATAGTTTGGTAAATACTTTTTCTTGCGGAACCTTCACCTTAACAAGGCGAATTACCTTTTTAGATATTTAATGTAGGTACAATGAAACTCGATCCAACGCTCCAACTTAATTTAATGTAAATTCTGTATGCCTTTGCTTTATTTATCGTATAAAATGTTTCGCTAGTGTTGCTAATCTATATTAGGAATTTTAATCGTCATATTCCGTTACTTGATGAATCAAGGTAACAAATAACAACGTACAGTTGCTTTCTTATAGACGTAGACATAGAGGTTTTCGGCAAACTTGTGTTAAATCAATCGCGTTTTAACATTTAGCATTTTACTGTTACTATCGAATTTGTATGCTTATTAAGTATACAAGGTGTGTATAAATTGACGCTAGAGCTAAACGCAGCGACATTCTTTGTTAGGTTCTGATTCGAAAACCCCAATATCAAAATATTACACCGTGCTTCATACGTCTTCGCGAGGTTTACGAAATCGTGACTTTTAGTCCACAAATAAGCGCTAGTTCGATATTTGTTGATAGAGATAGCTGCAATGTAGAATAAAGAAGAATTTTTAATATTATTTTTTTTTCGTAAACTGACTTCAAAGTCAACATCGTAGAGCAATTAGTTTGTAATTATTCTGAAATGATTTCAATCAAATTTAATTGAAATCGAAAACATTATATAAACATATGTTTCATTGAAGAGAATGTTTGTGCGAGAATCTCGTAGATTGCAAGTATACTTATGGAAATATATGGATTTCAGTTCGAACAATTACGTAGGTAATAGTGGTACTGCTTTATTATCAGATAAATATCCAAAAATGAATCAACCCTCTTAGAAAATACACTGTAATATATCGTTTTTCAATATGCATTGTTTTGATAATAAATCGTTTCAAGAGCAAATGATATTTAGCCAAATATGCAGAATTTAAAACATAAAACTCACCCATCTGATTCTATAATAAAATGTTTTCTAATACCGAAATTCAGAAAATACCTGTATCTACTATTACAGCAGTATGCCAATCCAGTATTTTCAAAAAGATGTTTCAAGCGGTTTCCCAAAACAACGTCTACGTCATTTGCAATACAACGGTGTATTATGTTCTGTGAAATCTATCGATTTCTTATTGAGACATTCACTGTTTTTTAAAATATGCTACGATAGTTTAGCTAGAAAAACAATAATTTATTTATTTTAGAAGTTGGTGAAATTGGCCTCTTTCAGTTTCCGTACAATAATACAAAGGTTATTTGAACATACGATGTAAATTTATAAAATTTCTGGCGTGATTGTGGTTAAGGAATTCTCTGACAAGAGCAACAAAATGAAGTAGTGTATCATTTTGTTGAAAGACCAGTTCATCTCCCATAAGACTTCTATCCTATTCGAGGATTTCAGTAATCATTGGATCTATGTTGTCTTTTAACAGGTTCAAATAACTAATACAATTTAAATGCTCCAAGAAAGAGAGAGGGCCTACATTGCGGTTGCCAATACTTCCCGCCCACACATTTAATTTTTCTGGATGGTGCATCTGGTGCTCACAGTTTAAGGAAGATGTGCATCCATTTGAGAAGCAAATATTGTATGCGAAATTCCAATTTCTGCAATTTGTTCAGATAGAATTTCGCAGAATTCTATAGAAATAATTTAACAACACCTACAAGTAATAACCCATGCAAAGCGACATTTGCAGTACAATGTAAATTTACACTGAGTGTCGTATCTGTTCTGTATCGTATTTTATTTTTTTAACGTTAAAATGAGGGGGAGCTATGTGTCATTAGAGATTTGGAGGTTGCTATCTCTACGACTATGGGATTGAAGGAACGCAGATTTTTCTTTCCTCAGAATGTGCCTCCTTCTAAATATAAGTTTCAGAAAAATTATGAAAAACTAATATTCAGGATGTTTCGTTTTTCTCAGAACGCTCTGTACGTGAATGACTAAAAAGTCGAGGATTAACTTGGATTTGTTAATATACCAAAATAAAATTAACGCCATATACGAAATTTATGTTGTTTTATACACAGAGGATTCATTACGAGATGTTTTGTGGTATGTGGATGAAATATTTGTTATCTTTCAAGCGTTCGATTAGTTTACAGGTTATTCGTTAGTCAATATGATAAGGTCGAAGGTAGGTTTTTCTACCGTGGCGGGTATGTAATTTGCGTCGGTCATTTGGTGATTTCAGTCCCCGAATTTGCAGATCTATAGTTTTATGTACTAGTTAATTAAGATATATTATTTATTAAACTAGTGACGAGTGTGATAAATAATGTGCTCTCTGTAAAAAAGAAGTTGCCAGTTAAATAAAGAATTTTGAAAAGTTGTAGATAATTATACAAATAAATGTTTGAAAATTGCGGGAGTGACAGGTTTACTTTTTTAGAAAATTGCAAAAACTAGTACCAAAGATGAAAACACGATTTATTTGATATCTAAAATAATGCAAGAGGAAGACTAGGCATCATATTGTCTTTTTTTATTTGAGTTAGAACTAGATAAACTTTTTTCTATTGAATTTGAAGGTTACATTGGCGCTGGTTAACACTGGAAATTTTACAAGTTTAACGATAATAAAATAAGTAAAAGGACATGTACGAGCCAAGTTGGTTTGTTAATTATGTAAAAAGCAAACGCATATGCTCTTTGAATGTCTTTTTCTTGAGGATGAGTACGTAATGAGTTCATCATAACATCGGGAAAGATATCTTAATCTTGCAAGCTATTGCTTGATACAGAATATTAGTAATTCTGCAGTACTTAATACGTCGACAGGTTTGTAACAATACAACTCAAAGTTGGTAAACTGTTGAAAGAAAAGAAAAGCACATTTTTGTTCTATATAAGGTATCGAAAGCTTTTTGATGTTATCTGATGTATATGAGATAAACATAAGTATTTATACAGATTTTTTTTTGATTGACAAAAACTCAGTATAATAAAAAACCAATTATCAGTTGCACTAAGATAACGGATTAGAAAATACCTAGAAACAATAACCAAAAAAATAATGCTAGAATAGCGTCCTCATAGTATTGATGGAATCATTTATAGCCAACGCAATGCAAGGAGAGAAATATACACTACCACACTGACAGCTTTCTGTCTACGCGGCGTCATCGGCGTGGCTCCGTGAGTGTTTTAACTCTACGTTGTATCATTGTTGCCTCACAGTTAATGCCACATTTCGAAATGACGAGCTAGGCATTTCTTGGTGCCTTCTAGTGCTAAGAAAGACAGTACCGGGATTATGTCGCTGCTTTCTAAGAGGCAGGCATGTGTTTCGTGGCATTAGAAGGCGTCAAGACCTGTCTACCTCGCCGTTTCGAAATGTTGTGGCATTAATGATGAGGCATCAGTGGTATCAGGTAGAGTTAAAATACTCTCGGAACTACGCTGATGATGCCAGGTAGACAGAAATATGTCCGTGAGTAGTGTATTTTTCTCTCCTTGTGTTGCATTTGTTGTAAATGATTCCATCAATACCATTAGGAAGCTATTTTAGCATTATTTTTTTGGTTATACTATGATAAATTGTAAATTTACCTACATAGCGTAATTTTAAATGAAACAAACCTCTTCCAGTATAATTTAATTTTTCTAATATCTGCGGAAATTATTGCAATGTTTATTAAATTAGGACTGATTCCGAACTTTTGGCCTGCAGTGTACACACATCATATATAAATATATAATTTTCCATATCTGTATTCTGTTTGACATTACAATATTTTTTTTATTTTTTTCTAGTGAATCCCTGAGATGACCACCATTACAATGACCACTTTCGTCGTCGACCACCATCAGTGGGTCGGCAGGGTGAGCTGATCTCCGCTGTTGTCATGGCCACTGACATGAGGTCGCCTAACGTTTCCGTCACCCCCATCAATATGGAGCCGTACCCACCGGCTCCCCTCACTGCTCTCACCAATGGCGATCGCCGTTCGTCGCTTCAAGGACATACGCACACAACCATCATCGCATCCAGTGGCAGTGGTTCCGGTTCCAGCGCCTCAAACGAACCACCACTGGATCCATCAGATGCTGAAGTTGCGCAGATCGACTTCCAGTCAACACATGTTAATATGCGATCAAAGAAAACGAAGAGAGGTGGCAGTGGAGTAATAGATAATAGTTCAATCGACTTACTACCGCGACCGATGTCGTGGGAGGGTGAATTGTCTGATTGCGAGAGGGATCATATGTGTATCGACGACGATCATTCATCACAGGTAAGAAATCGGTTATTCAGAAATAAATATCGCGTGTCCCTCTAAGAGTAGGGACCGGCGACATCTTGGAAACTACAATAGCTATAGCGATGGCAAAAAATTTTTTATAACTAAAATGGCATTGGCAAATTTAATGAAGATATTTTGAAATCCCAAACATGATCGCGAGGGGGCGTAGTTGCTAGGGTGAACGGTAAATTTTAAATTAGTTCGCAAAAGTTTCAGGATTACCTATGATTTTAAGCACCTCATTAAAAAGCTTAGTAAATTACTAGCGATAAGCAAGGTAAAAGAATTTTGCAGCGATAGACTCGCGTTTTGTCAACTCTTGGAGAAACCAGTAAGCAACACGAACCCATTCTCATGAGTCGAATAAATACGAGTCTGTCTAGTCGCTGCAAAAAAAGTAATGATTGCCCCTACTTTGGTCATCTCTAATAATTACGCACCACTTTGATTAACGATGTTTTGTTGTATTGTGAATAATGAATGTACGAGGCGTTACCGAATCATGTGAAACTAAACCTGCTATAACTTCTGCAGTTTTTACCCGAATTAAAGACACACCAACAATAAATAATTGTTTCGATAACACGTTATTGTTTTTATTTCAAAAGCAATCAAAAACAAATAATCATATTAAATTTATGCTGACAATTTTTGGCGTAAAAGACTAAAAATTATCATTCGTTTGTTTGGTGGCCAACTAAGATAGGTTTTCATAGTAGGTAGGTATTTACAACTTATAGAATGATTATTACTGATAATGGACTGTTTTCATTATTATCTGGAAAAAGGAAAAAGATATTACTACGCGGTTTTCGCCCCAAATTTGTCTGTCAAAACTGTTCAAAATTGAAAATCTCGTACAAAAATGTGTTTTAGGTGTAACTTTAGGGGTCTGTGACTCCCCTACGAGTGAATATCAGTAGCTAAAAAAAAATACGGGTCGATTATTTTTCACTGCTCTACACGCTTGCAATATTTTATCAAAATTGGAGGTGACCAGTTGGGTGACTTTGCTTATTAGTGGAACAGACAGTAGAGAGACTCCACATCTGTGGACAATATTGTATTAGTACAGGTGAATTACAGTTCTTTGCATGCCAAAATAATAACAGTGCCCTAGAACTAAGTAATTGTACATTATTGTAACTTGCTATAACATATTAATTCGAAATAGATATATAACTAAAAGTTATCTATTTCTAATTGGAGCTCTCACAATTTATCGGTGGACAATTTGTCTGTGTTACCTAATAACTATGGAAGAAAACTTGTGTTATTGGTGTTAACAACAAAGGCGCTTTTAGGATTAAAATCTATATTTTTGCTGTTTTTGAATATATTGCATTAGTAATACGGGGGGCAAAAGTCATTACATGAAAAGCAAGGAACAAGGACTTAATATTTATTAAAGGAAAATCTTATAAATTCATACAATGTGGTAGTGGTTGTTCCATCAAAATGATATACGAATGCCATTAAATGGGCAAATAAAAGCGAAATTAAAATGCAGCAACGAAATTAGAAGTGAATTTGTGCGTTAAGAAATATGCTGCTTAATAAAAAGTATATTACAAATTGACTTATTTTCGCAAAATAGTAACAACATTAAGGGTAATTTAAATAGCCCAATATTTAACTTGTAAAATCTTAACATACCAAAAAGACGTCAGAACTAATTTAGGAAATAAATTATGACAGCAAATGTACATACATACAACGTGCAATGTACAATTTTTTACCTATAGTGCCAGAGTAAAATCAAATGAGATGAATATTTAAAATTATGAAAACGTAATAGCCGACGATAATGGACAACTCTACAGAACACGGTTGGAAATCAGATTGTTCATTTATTGAAGATATAGTTACGTTAATTACAGAGTTAGAATGCTCCTCTTCAGTATCTAAATTACTAAAAGTAATAAAAGTCTATTAATTTTGGCAACACATGGTCCAAAATTCGCTATCTTTCGGTACCTTCACAATTCTCATTCCTTTAAAGGTACAAAGTACTAAATCACACAATTTCCCTTTAGCTATATTTAGTAAGCCTTGCACCTGCACCAGCGAAGAATGGATACTTTCGTGAATAATAAGTCTATTCCTTCTACACGCAATTTGGTTGGTCATTGACATATTTTCTTCTAGCAATGTCGTCGTATTTAATGCCATGTGACACAACTTCGGTTATAACATTGTTCCCAGTTTATATATCTCGAACAATTATTGTTTTTTAGACTTGCAATTTTAACAAATTAATAAAATGTAACTCTTCTAGATCTCTCTTCCTTCTATAAGCTACCGCGAACTAACGTATTTTCCTTTCCTTAAGTCCCCCAATTCAGCGTTGATTTCTTCCAGATATTTCTAATGGATTCCACTTGAGTCAAATGATGCCCGCTTCCAGACTGTCTTTTTTTATCTTTTTTAGAGGTAGCCCGGTGAGGTGGATGCTTGCTAATTCTTCACCTTTCTTCGTAAATTTACTTTTCTTTGCATCTTATTAATTTTGAAGTTCTATTTTTTTTGCTAAATATTTTTAATTATGAAAAAAACATAAATGCAACCGATTTCGGGAAAAATCACATCAATTGTACTGTGTTATTTAAGAAGTTTTGACGTCACAAATTTAAACATTTAAATAAATAAAATAAATTAAGGACGCCACCATAACTTAAAATCGATAAGTGCAACCTCGATCTTTTTTTTTATTCATATTTGTAATTTAATTTCTCTTGATCCACAACGCAGTTCTTCAATTTTTATATTTGTTGCAAAATAATAGTGCTTTGTAAATTCTTTTGGTACTATTTTAATTTCTTTCTAAGATATGTATAATTTATTAGTTTTTGTACTTATTATCTTTAGTGTAAAACATTTGTAACTTCTTTCTTTTGAGTAAAATATTTCTCAATTTTGTAATTTCTTACCCCATTGATTGAGACACTTCTATTTTTTCCTCATACATTTACAAATTGCATAGCTAAAGCGCATTATGGTCCGGCAAATAACACCCGAGATATATTTTTTGAATATGCGATTTTATTAAATTTCATCGTCTGAGAATCTAGAAATATAGTTGCTAAAATGTATTATGGTCCAACAAATAACACCCGAGATATATTTTTTGCATGTGCACCCTCTACAAATGTGACCGTAAATGCCATTTGTTGTTTAGTGAAAAAACTGTAGCGGTGTATCTTAAATTATTCCGTTATTAGGGACGTAACTGAACGTTCGGGGTTTCACACCGGTGTTTGTCGACCAGAAACAAACAAATTTGTCGTTTAGGTAGACAAAAGATGTGTAAACAAATTATGCGTAGAGATAACACAATTACGGCATGGATACGGTTTTTCGTTTTCCTAGCATGGTGTTGGTTGGTGCACTTAATTAATGGCAATATGATAAAGTTGGTTTATAGAAAAATGTTGTCATCTATATTGGAGAGGATGAAATAGCTGTAGGGCTACACTAATGTTTGTTGACTTTATGTATACATTCACTCCTGTAGTTATGTCCATATTAAAATCACAGTTTTATTTTCTATAATATTTTTAAAATTAACAATTTTAGTTTCAAAACAATAAATTGTTCTATTGTAATCCTGGTAAAATAATTTGATTTGGAAAATACAGACTTATGTAGTTAAGTAAGAATTTTTGAGTTATTCTTTGTGTACGTTTCTCCTACCTCTGTTGGCTTATTATTAATTACTAATCTTGGTTAGAATTTATAGCAGTAAATATTTTGTTGCTGCCTCAAAGATTGTTTGAAAAATATAAGTTCAATTAAAACGCTTAACTTTCAATATTTCCTTAATTGTTTTAGTCCAAAAATGATAACCACTTCAGTACATTGTTCCGTTGACAGAGATACGTTATTGGCTAATGTGCAAAATCCTATACACGAAAATCTTTAATCATTAAAATAATTGAACGTGCACTTTCTGTATTTATAATAGAGTTTCCAAAACGTAAGGGTTTTATTTTTTTTAAGAAAATTAAAAATGATAAACTTTAAGAGATAAAAGTGTTATAGTGGAATATTGGTGTGAGAGAATTCAAAATTGTTGTCACTTTCAATAACACCACATTAATTCTTCATGTTTTTATAACTCTACAAAAAATAATTTTCACTACTAACGGAAAAGGATCTAAAAGGATAACGATGTTTAAATCAAGTTAATATGCTTGATTTTAATACAATATCCTGTATTTTTTCACATGGATTTCATTCTGAAATATTTTAAATTTAATAAACAAAAGAAACTTGCGGAATATGGAAGAAAGTATAGTGATTTTTAAAGATATTTCTGCAGCATTTAAAGCACTTAAAGTTTCATACGTGACCTTATAGCAAATTTCAGGCGGCTGAAATGCGACGTGGGAATCGATAGTAGGTTTCAAAGACATCAACAATTCAAGTGTTCATCCGTTTTTTCTGTTTTGTTTCTAACCTTTCTATTTTTTCTATTTTGTATGTTTTTACTAACGATAAAACGTATAAAGAAAATAATTTAATCATCTATTATGATCTAGATTCAGAAAAGCGTGTTGTACATATTTGCGGAAACGCTATGTTCATAAGCTTTACATCCCGTTCTTGGAACAGGTTAAAATTAAATGTTGGCATTTATATGCGATAAATAATGGTTATTTAGAATGTCGAAACTGTATTTGCTTATAATCATTGAATAACCATTAGTCATCTAGTCGACCTTCTTATGACAAAACAGATATATATATATATATATATATATATATATATATATATATACATATATATGTGTATTAATATGATATAGTGTCGGTTACCCTGCGCGTTGTCTACGATTTAAAATATTCTAGATAGATAATGAACGTTACATGTTAATAATACCCCGTTACTTTTCAATCATCAGAAAACGCATATGCTACTAACTTCAGTTTTCTCGGCGATTTCATTTTTTCTTTTATGCATTGATATCTACTACGAAAATTCCTTTACATGGAACATACCCCGTAAATCGCACTTACATTCGGGCAATAGTGATTCATTTACGTAGTTGGTAGTAGGATATTTTCTTCATAAATTGTTAATATATATATATTGCCTTTTCATATAAAAATTGGTTGGTTTTTGAAACGTGGTGGATATTACGCTCGTATTAATAAATAACCTTCTTTCTACTTGTTAGGGGTTCATTCAGTTTCGGGTATTATCCAAAGTATGGCCTTCCTTTTTGTTAAAGACAAACAACTATTCACATACACAAGTTAAATTTAGTAAAGGACGGATCATATCTAAACAATATCAACATCACAAGGAACTGCATATTCGCTAATTATAACAAGCGAATGTTCACTTTTCGTGGCTCCATTTCATCTTAAATGGGTTCAATTGAGAATTGGGTCATTTATCAGTATATGTGCAAAAGAGTTAATCCATTCAGCTTTGTTTCAGATGTATAATTTTTTAGTCTAAAGTAGAAAAAGTTCTTTCATTTTCAGCAATGAACACAAGTACGCAGCAGTGTCCCAAAGTACTCATCCTTTGCCTGCCGGTCTCTCTGCAGCCGAGTAATCACTCTGTATCAACAGTTCAGTTTTATTTTAATTCATTATTTGTTCCATGTAAATCATTTTTATAGAAGAGAAATAAAGATTCAAACTGGCCTAAAGTTTCTCAAGAAAGTTCGCTTGTATCTATTCCCAGCAATGTTTCAAAACAAGTCAAAATAGAGTGATGTTTCGAAAATCTCTGTTCTAAGTTGCTTAAGAAGGCATTAAGAATGGAATTCGCTAATAATCCTTTGAAGAGGCAGAGCCCACATTGCATCTGAATGTTAACTTGTTGCATCTTCTTGGTTTGGCCTTCGTTTAGTGCTTACTAATAATTTAGTGAAATCGGAGTTAGCATTTTCTCTTAACTTTTCTATATCGAGCACTGTATCTTCTGCGAGATCGCATGCCTCTTTTTAAATCTATATTTCCTTGTTGAAGTAGTTTAAACAAAATGTTGCTTTGGCAAGATACTTGATTTATAGTATATAAAGCAACAATAAAATCTGCTCTTTTTACTGTATAACTAACATGCAGCATTAACAGAATCTTTATCTGGCCATTCAGAAATCCTATCTAAGCCCAAAACAATGCCATCACACAGCTCAAGAAAAACAACAACGGAATTATATTTTTCAGTCCATCTAATATAGTGTAATAATGTCTGCTGCTTCTAAACATTACACCAGCATAGAATGTCTTTTTGGAGATTTGAAAAAAATCATACAACTGTACCCAAGCAATTCCTAATTGCAGTAACTTTGCATGAATCAGGTACAGCCAAGTTTAAAGAATGTACAGAACAATGAACATACACTGGTTACGGAAATAAAGATTGAATATGAGCTCCATCGTATCCTTGATCGCGGAACTTGCCCGACTCTATTCCAAGACCCTTGAGTTTATAAATAATTTGCAACTGTAATTCCTTTACGTAAGAAGAACAAACTACAATAATTTCGCTTTGAATTTTCTTGCTGTTGGATAACAATTTATGAACCTTGCTGCCATACTTTACCAGGCCCTCGAAAATTCCCTTCATTCCCTTCTGCATCTTCCACGACTCTTCTACTTTCTTTCTGATTCCTCAAGCTTGTACCTTGCCTACTGCAAAAGAGCACGGTCTGAATAATTGGTACTAACTTACTTTTGTTTTCTAAGAATTCAAGTTTTCTTCTATCAACAAAGTTAGAAATATATATTGGGTCCACTCTTGGTCATTATTCAAGTCCTGGACAAGTGGTTCCATCTTTGCTCTTAGATTCACCTCAGCATCCTTGGCATTCCTTTTACCTTCACTAGAGCCGCAGAAAATTAAACCTGTTGAACACGAATAAGAAAATTTTTAAAAATTGTTCATTTTACAAAGTTGATATATTACCTACTTTAAGTTTTAAATAAAATGTTCTTGTGGTTGCTGGTTTCTGACTCTGGCTTCGGTCTTTTTGAAATGAAGCGAAGTAAATTAAGCTGACCTTAATCATTAAATCGATTGTCAAAATGGGTTTATTTTCCTTAAAACCAAATTAGGTATACCATTTTTTTTTGCCATATACCACACACTATACTTGTTTATATACTTGCTATTTGAATCTCCTGATAATGCCGTTGAGTGAAATGTACATCGGGTGTTAATAAAATATTGTCAAAGCATTAGTCAATTTTGCTACGATTGAGACTATATTATTAAACTTGGAAGCATGGTTGTGTTTTGTTTTTCCGCCTCTTTTTTTTCCAGTTACTAGAATGGAGTACAGAAAAAGTATATCACGGCTGATTATTATAGTTATGATGGACGAAGCAGTGAAAAGAAATTTTGATCACGGAAGTACGAACTAGAAATGAAGAAGTTTAAAGTCTGAACCAACTCAGAGAAACAACAGATTTGGCGGATGAAAGTAGCGATAGCCGTATCCGGAAAGTAAAATAAGGAGGCTCGCTGTGCCCAGAAGAGAGTGATACTTTTTAGTTTGATTTATGATTTTTCATTTCTATTACAATGTTAGTGATAGGACCAATAAGAAAGTATTAAGTAATTTAAAAGAGATCTTGCAAAAGGATTTTTGATTAAGGTGAGAATAATGAATATGAATTAAAGTCATAGCCGAAGCAGTGGAGTAATACCTAAAACACATGGTGCCGACACTCCGTAAGGGGCCGGTGGCATTCTGTTTGCGCCTATGCTATTGCGTAATATGCCATGGTCGATGAGAGCGCGCGTTTTGTCAAGCAAACGTGGATCCTTGCCACCGAACTAAATTATATGAACGTAACGCTTGAAAATCGCCAACTTTTTCACTCGTCAGCGTTACCATTCGGTAGCGTGCGTGTTTTGGACTTAATGGGACGCTAACCACAAATCGCCAACAATCACATTATGCTGTATGTAACTATCTCTTTTTGATATGTATGAGTCGCGCAGAAATTCAGACGAATACCATAGAATTTAAAAATAATACAAATTTAGAGGGGAGTGGCATAAGAGGGAAAGTTCCGAATGAGGGAGATGCAGTACTGACATTTAGAATAAAGAAGCCCATTGAGAAAATTTGGAAAGATGAGAAGCCAGCGTACTGGCAAAATGTGGGTATCTGTCCTATCCACCTAGTGCGTAGAAAAGATGCACAAGACCATCCATTGTGGCATATGTGGAATATATCTTTCTGCACGTATCTTGCAAATTCCATATACAAGTGTTCTATTAAAAATGTGGTAGCATATTTTGAGAGTTCAAAAATCTGCTAGATTTTCAAATGTCTATTTTATATTATGCCCTTATATCGTAAGAGTGAACATGTTATAGTCATTAGGGTAATCGGCATTCTTCGAAAATGTCAAGCGTGCTAAGTAGTGTAGTAGATACACTACTAGCCGATGCACCTAACACATTAGTTATGTGTTGACTACAGTGCGGAATGCATGCAAATTTATATTTAATAACGTTTGCTTGTCTTATTCTTTTTATTGCATTTTAAAACCTTATTGTGCGGTACAAACTTTTTACACAACTATTTAATTTAATAAAAAAATGATCATAATTACGTTATTGTATTACATTCTTCTCATTATTAACGTATTAGTTTTCTATGCAATTGTAATCAATTACAGAAAAAATTAATATCTAGGTCTCTTTTGTCAATCTACAAAAAAAAAAAAATCAGCACTTAGCTGTGAGTGCTTACTGTAGTATATTGGACCGCGTTTAAATGTGAAACATCGGGTGAACATGGGACGATCGCTCTTGCTGTTCTATATACAATATGTTATTTATTAGTGGCTCTTAGCGCAACTATCAACTAACGCCTAACAATACATAAAGCAAAGGAACAATGCCTGCTAAAAAAATAAAACTTGAACGACTACTTAACGCCTATTTTAATATCGCATTCAACAAAGTTTTACGAAACTGTACATATTGGTTCATATTTTCTACACAAAGGATTGAAACAAGAGCTGGTCGTGTTAGCGATACGTTATATGATAATAAGGTCTTTAAGGTGCGGAGCTTGGTAAGCGCCTTGCATGGGCTATAAAACTCGGAAATGCAGTAAAGGTAACAGTCACCAAATAGTATCGAAAATTACAAAGAGCTTTCACTAATATTGCTTTATCAATCAACATAATGCAGATATTAAGGAACCGTTGAAATAAGGCAATGTTCGTAATACTGATTCATTCAGTTACGTTAGATCGAACTAGAAAGTGCACTTTCAAAATTTTAACAAAAAATTAGAGGTTATTTAAAAAGTGTTTTAAATGCAATTATATGGAAAATGCTTTTTGGTTTCGTTGAAGTAAAATACTTTAACTTTAACAAACTGAAATGATTTTTCAACGATCGTGAAGCAAAATCATTATCACTACATTTTTTATCTGCCGCCAGTGATTACACAAAACGAAGTTCCGCAATAACAATTTAGGATTTCTATTTATTGCCGGACAACTTAAATAATGTTTTAATTACAAATAATCACAGAAGTAAGTAGTTTGGTTACAAACAATCCACAGATTTCTGAAAACTTTCTTATCTTAAAATACCAAAAATTTTCGCTACTCCCCTACTCGAAATAGTAATAGTGGTAATCATTTATAAGAACGTTTACTTTAATAGTAATTTTGTATCATTTACAGAATTACGGCCGATTTCATAATAAATTCAAAATTCATTTAACTTTTAATGTATTTTTACCATCGAACTAACCAAGGTTAAAGTGCATAGATTTAAAGCGACTAAAATTATTATGAAACCGGCCATTATTTGTACAAAGTAAGCAATAAAGCATGCACGTAGAAAAATTTTCTTGTGGGAATTTACTTTCTTGATTCAATTTTATTGGATTGATAATATTTTGCTTGTTTTGAAAATATAGGTTTTGATCAAATGAAAACTACAAGTTTGACTCAAGCAAATTCTATTCTTTCTTTAAATAAAGCTTATTTCAAAGAGATTATGCTGTTTTTCAATTTAACATAAGTGTAGCTTCGATAGAAACCCTAGTTTTGTTAAGCAAAGGATGTATTTTCTTAAATCAAGTAACTACATCTACTTACCTCAATAACTTTTGCTTTTAAACCGAATACTTTTTCCTTGTCTGTTGTCTGATATAAAAGAGCTGTATTTTTTGTTTCAATTTATATTTTTTCTTCTCCAGACAGTATAGCATACACCTCGATGACTTCTAAAACTATGTTTTTCGAGAAACACTTTGGATGTATAAATTTGCATCCACTTATTTGTAATATAACTAGAAAAGAATGCTTTAGTAATAAAATTGCCTATATGGTTTTTAAAAAAGATAACACATTTTTTGGGTTTAGTTAACCATAAACTGAGAGAAAATAAGATCACAAACGGTTTTTTTATAATTCCAAACATAACTATGAAATACATGAACAATATTAAAAAAACTAAGGATAAATAAAACAAGTTGGTTAACTGTCCCACAATATACTCTATTAAACATACTAATAGCGACCGATTTCGTGAAAAAACAAAAAATAAATTTTGACTTCACAATTAATTAACAAAATTAAGTAATGTTGAATTGTTTTATCGACTACTAACAGAAAGAGGCAAGTTTTTTTTCTTAAATTCAAATTGTTTAAGGAAGTTATATGTCTAAATTTATCAGTACAAAATGGTCAAAAAATTTTAGACATTTTGTTTAACGAACAGATCCTTTAAAAATGTTTTTCTTCTGTTCAATGTAGTCACAAATTTGTATATTTATAATGCAACAGACAACGGATTAAAATCACAAGAATACAAGTTAAAGAGACGAATTTCGGTCAGCAAGTGATTACTTGTCGATGTAACTATGAGT
The DNA here is from genome assembly GCA_902654985.2 of Oryctes borbonicus. Taxonomy (NCBI): domain Eukaryota; kingdom Metazoa; phylum Arthropoda; class Insecta; order Coleoptera; family Scarabaeidae; genus Oryctes; species Oryctes borbonicus. Next base: position 1,547,806 of record LR736872.1, read on the forward strand.
ATTTGTTAAAGACCAAAAAATACTTTTTTAAAGGAAAAAAGACCATTGTAGTGATAAAGGAGAAGATAAAGTTAGTACATATCTATCTTACAAGCAGGTACATAAGTAGATAGACAGGTAATATTAATACTAATAATCAAATAAAACTTGATGCTTCAAAAGTGATTTGGCACAATGGCAGTTAATTTTTAGTTTGTTGCTTGAAAATTTCTCTAAGTTATTGAGAATTAGTCCTTTATTACAAGTGTAAAATTTTAAAATTATCGTTGGGATTAAATGACGATTAACTTCTAGTAAGTGGCTAGCAAATTGCGAAAAGCTGGAGGAATTTGGTTGCAAGCATCTCATATGTTCTTTTAGTCTAGTTTCAACTTATAGATACCGCTAAATTTTTTGGGATTAATTTTGTCTTTATTGTTTAATATATAGTTTTTGAAGTGAAATATAACGAGGAGCTGAGGTTAATGAAAGATTATCCACTACAGTTAGATGGTGATTAAAATAGGATTCTATTTCATTTTGCTTATTACGAATCCTTTGTAATAGTTTGTCTATGATAAAAGAGAGAAAATCATTCATGTTAGCAATTTAAATCCGCAAGTATATCTAACAAAAAGAAAGTCATAGACGAGGAGCTACCGGAATACTGGAAGTTTTGATATACTTTTAATGACTTGTAGGTCAAAATTGGCAGCCATCAGTTGTGACCTCTTCTCATATAAATCCGTATTTAAAACAATTCCAATGCTCATAAATACAGTTTACCATTAGAAATCTTGCAGAATTTTAAGTACTCTACATGGTAGATTTCCTGTTGGCGAAAGTCAGTGGCAAGTTATGCCCGAAACTGTCTCATGAAAACGTAAGACGCGAATCTTCCCTTGCGCTAACAGCGGAACTACTTTTACATTCCTATATAAAAGAAATACTTGTAGTTAATTAATAAAAGTAATTAAATGTTTCCTTTTCAATTTACCCATTCAATCGGGACGTAAGTATTTTATATGTTTCAAAGCAGACATTGATTTTTCAATCTAAATTTAAATTTTTAGACGTTTCTTCGTCAATTCCATTATCCTAGAGACAATAACGATTTTTAACCGAAGGAAAGGGCGAGTGCAGTATTGAAACAAAACAGACGGATTATCTTTGAAAGAGTTGGAAGAAGTGAAGTTTGCCTTCGGAATAGATATATGTATATGGGTAACAAATGAAATACATCAGCTTAATTCTTATTTCCAAGGTAGATACATATGTACTCCTACACCAATTGTTTAAAAATAAAAGCATGGTGTAGGAATAAAGAAACGACATGATGTAATAAAAAGTAGTCCTTATACTCATCTACCGATATCTTCAAAATAATGAGTAGTAGATGACTATTAGTTTTATTCATTCAGGAACAGAATCTCCTGGTAAGTTCCTGTTATACATTAATTATATCAATACCGTATTTAACATTTTTAAGTAAAATATATTCTCTATTCCAACAATACAGAGAATAAAGAATGAAGGTATGAGAATTGCAGGTAACAATAAATAGCAAGAATGATTACCAGCATTAAAATTGAGATTTAGCAGTTTAGCAAATGTTATCATTACCTGGCTACATAGAAAACAACTGGGCTCATTTTTTTGGCCACCTTTGCGTAACAACAAAAACATTTCTTGCTGCATATCGTAATACTTAAACAAAAAAAAACCTTCCGGTAATGCGGGAAATGCAATTGCAGTGTCAATAATACAAAAAATTTGTTCACAAAAAATAGAAAACGCTAATTCCTGTCTTTCAAAAGTTAGTAATTTAATTTCTAACATAAACATTTTAATAGAATACTCTTCAAAAGTATAGCAAATACATATGTATATAGCAATTTTTATTGGAAAATGGCCGATTTGAGGAATCAAAATATCTCGGAAACTAGCGAATTTAGGTTTAAGGAGCCAAATATACTTTACATGTATTTTCTGGCGCAAAGTATGTACATATGTAGGTATACGGTTACATTTATACATACACATTATATTAATTAAAGATTGCATGCAACTATCTATTTCGATTACAAGCACCACAAAACCGATAGATATCACTATCACTATTTTGATATCTGAATGGAACCTTGTGTATCTGTCATTTTTTTTCAGAAAAAAATCAATTGAACGGTTGTACATACTTTATTATGTCCACGAATGTACCTAATTTAATTTAAGTAGACAACTGTATAAATACGCGCACGCCCGTAGCAACCGAAACCTACGGGAAGAAAGACTAATGTAATGTAGCAGCAGTTGTTATTTTTAAAAGAAAACACATGTTTATTATTTGATGTAACTAAAAAAAAGGAATCCAAAAGAAAATACAGCCCACATAAAATACAAAATCTTGGTTATTATTTTGTAACATTCAAGCCGCCACGTTCTATACATTAACGATGTACAATATCGTTGTAATAGTTGTATTTAACTGTAGGATTAAAATATTTTTACAATACAACCGTATCCATAACTAGAAACAACCAAGGTAGGGGAAATCATTACTATTTTGCAGCGACTAGACAGACTCGTGTTTATTCGTCTCAGGAGAATGGGTTCGTGTTGCCTACTGGTTTTCCCGAAAGTTGACAAATTTCCCCTACCTTGCTCATCTCTATCCATAACACTGTCCACAATTTGAAAGTGATGTGTAACTACTTCTAGGGATTCGTGTAACAAAACAATTCAGGTATAGAGAAATATTTATAAAAATTTGTAGATGAATTTTTCTGTCAAGAAAATAAGCAGTATGTTCCATTTGAGAAATTGAAATGGCACGAATCAAATTTGGCCATCTTGTAGAATAAGAAAGTTGACATACTGCTCAAAACTCCAGGAAATACTCAACCGAATAAAAATCTGATCGTGAGTCACGTGAGTCTAGCATGTTGCGTTTAATATATGCGACGTTAAAGAAATATGATCATATCGCAAAAATCTCAATTTACTTTAATTATCTCAAAAACTAACCTATAGTACGGGAAAGTAGGAAGTTAACATCAATTGATGAGAGGCATCCAAAGACGCATTTAAAACAACAAACTTGCATCGTACGCAGCGAGAATTAAACATCCTCTATATTTGAATTTTCGCCCGCACTGGGTGGACACATTGTGTGACATGTATTTTGAAGAACTATAAACGCGAAAAGTATTTGATTGATATGTTTTTAATACTTTCGAAAAGTATAGTATTTGTTTTTCTGTAATATTCGAATGTGGCCCACTAAAATGTTTATACAGACGTGTCCTTCACGTAAACTAAAACATGTAAATTTTTTATTCTTTTTAAGTCTATTGAAACTTAAATTATAGTTCAACATTTTAAAAGATATGCAGGTGTTTTGTTGAAAAAAAAATACATCCGAATTTTCTTGATAATGCGTTATTCAATTGGTTTTTTATGAATTGCGTTTTAATCCTCATAAAAAATACTAATTAATTAGCCAATGTTACAACGTTTGTAATGACGGAGGTACTAGGCAGTGGTACCGCTTAACTGTTTTTTTTATTGAATTTATGTATTGCTGTTTCAGGTACCCGAAAACCTATCTTTATCACTGAATAAACACACTCAAGCGAACCTCCATGATTCCAAGGAAAGCCCGATCATGCGATTGAGTCAAGCGCCAGTCGTCAGCAGTTATTCGTTACACAGCACTCCCAGTAATTCCCCTCTGCTCAGCCAACGTCAGTCAACGACCGTCACGAACGTTCCAATACTAGGTCACAAAGATCTCATCCACAAGGATATCATGCACAAGGCTCTCAACGTTCCCCCTACACCGAGTCCTGATTCGGCCATCCATTCCGCATACAGTGTATTCAGCTCGCCAAATCAGAGTCCTCTAACCCAGAGGCATGTCACGCTTACACCTAATCTAAGTAGAAACAACAGCGACGCCTCACATTCTAGCTGTTATAGCTGCAGCAGCGTTTCAGTATCGGTTTCTCCTACGCAGCAGTTTTCGCCGACGCACAGTCCAATTCAGGTTAGTAGACACAAAGGCTGCATAACATATGTTTTGTGTAGGTTTATTCCTTCGCGTCATAACAGTTGAAAACAGAATAAGAATAAATAAAAAGCCAACTATCAACAGCTATACTTCGTAAAAGTAAATCAAGCTGTTTACAAATATCACGTACTACCACAAAACTATATATTATACAAAACAATACTTCTATAGTTGTTATTGATATCACGAACATATACATACATACATACATTTATATTATAGCATGTAGATGCATACACTGTTGGTCATATAATTAAGAACGATATTTCCTTAACAAATTTCATGTTTACTTGTCAGTTATTAAAAAACAGCATACTGCATAGTAAGATTGCTTATTAACATACCAATACAGGCTGAAAAGCAGTGTTATGTTCTCCTAGTTTGAAGAATAATGCCGCTAGTCGTCTGCTCGGTGTATCTTCCTTGTAAGGCAAAAGGACTTATGGATATAAGTAATTCTTATATGTTTACTCGCTTAATCAGTTGCTCTCAAAATTAACCACAGTACGTGGGTATATAAAATATATTTATTAAATAAACAATTCCCTTGACAGGATGAAATATGTATCTGCTCTTTGTTATATATAAAAATTCAAATACGTAAATAGCATATTATATGGATTGTATAGTTTGGTTTCTTCTTTGTGTACGCATTTAAATGTGTCGGAACGTTCAACGTCTAATGCTAGCACCAAACTCTACCGAAGCATGAGCGTCTTATCGGGCGACAGCAACAAATAACCGATCACTACCGCAAGAACATGCTATAAAACTCACGGCTACCCCTATTTCATGTATTCATTTGATACACCAACTCCAGTATCTTGCTCCGAGTTGGTGTCCCTATGCATAAGCGAAAAAATCATAAACCAACGCTAGTGCGAGTTTGAGCGTTGCATGACGCATAAGCGACAGAACGACGGTAGACAGTTCGTAACGCTCGATCTCCGACGAAATATAGATAGAAAATACGGATATATGAATTCATACCAAACGAAACATATGAAGCAAGGAAATAGACACAAACAAAATGTTAGTTTTGCAAATAAGAAATAAAAATGGTTGAATTTATAAATAAAAATGGTTGAATTTATAAAATAAGACAAAACAAAATGTTAAGTCCTTAACAAACAGGACCATTTTTAATTTATACCTCTTGAGCAATATTTCATATAAAAGGAAGCATAATCGGTGCTGCTCTGTTTAGCCGATTGACCCCGTCATAAATTAGTAACAGAATTTGATATAAGTTTGTTGCCAATATTTATTACAAAGTATTCATAAAACTATAATGGATATACATGATAACCAAAAGAAATAGTACGTTCTGTGCGGCATTAACTGTTACCGTAGAATATAAAATTTGAATATATTGGTTTATTTTCCTTATTTTGACCTTTCCATTTCTCCTGAAACACTCTGCGTATTTATTAGTTATGGGCGCTATCGATAGTGACTATCGAATACTATTGATAATACATACCGATAGTGCTAGCTGTGAGATGTTGTTTTAAGTACTGTATTGCATAACGTAGAAATATACTGAAAATTTTTCGTTTTTGATCAAAGTATATTTATCAGTAAGCATTGAATATTAAAAAATTTACAAAAATTGTGACGCGATGTATAGGTTACAGGTATGTAGTGATGTAAAAGAAAACGTTTTTTTTTCTAAGGTGAAAAAACATGAAAAAAAAACACGTTTGTTATTGTTAAAAAAAAAATTCTTTCAGTGAGCAAGCAACGTACCTTGAAAAAATCATTTTGGTGTAGCTTTAGACGAGTAGCACCTTTTGCCAGTTTTTTATATTCGAAAAACTGCCAAAACGTACTATTAGGGCACGTTAAGCTTAGCGGGAGAGATACATCGTAACCCCCAATATGTATTACCCACTAGTATTTACAAGTTTTAGAACAAATAAGTTTTTTGTCTATTGTTTGTTTTTATATCTTGTTGAAATATGTTCTCAGGAAACTAAAATTTGTTCATTTTACAGAGTAAGATATTTAAAAAAAAAACGTAACCATTATTACACATATTTTACGTAATATTATTATTATCTATATTTTGAAAAAATGCTTTTTTTTAATTCCATCGCTACAGATATGTAAATGCACAGAAACGGCTAACAGGTATTTTATTAAAATTGTAAATAGTGTAAAACGTATTACATATATAGTAGCTGTCTATCGGAGATCCCACGTAATGTATGATATACTTGGACGGTTGGCAAGCTCCGAGCAGTACGGGCAGTGTACACAAGACTCACTTTCGTGAAGGTTTACTGCGTATCGTCCAAGTTTGCTTTTGTGCCATTGTACATATGTATGCAGATTGCAGGTACAACATATATAATGCGCATAAGAAGCAAACAACACGGGCAATAAACACCATACAATTAGACGTTGCTAATAATGAAATAATTATGGATAGTGCGACTATCTAATAAGTCGAAACAATTGCTAAGTCAATAAAATAATAAAAATCTCAGACTTTTTTTTAGTACATTTACTATTGAACTGTCGATATTACTATCGATACGGGGACTATCGCTAACACTATCGAAAACTATTGACAGTACTATCGATTAGCAAAACATACCGATAGTGCCTAACACCCGTATTTATGCAACTATACGAAGGTGTAAAATAAAATATATCCCATACATAATTAAATATAAAATAAAATAATTGAAACTATCAAAAATACGAGAGGAATTTATATCTACCCTAGCTATGAAGACAACGAATTACAGAACAAATAAAATTTTATTTTTCAACATACACTTATTCCAACGTTTATCCAATACCGTTATGCCTTCAAAAAGTCTATTTTGGCAATTCTGTAAAATACGACTCCACAGTGTTTTCCAAATCATCATTCGTTAACAAGCGACGCCTTAAGTGTTTTTTGAACTTTGAAAAAGAATAACAATCGCAAAGGGCCAGATCGAGACTGTGAGGTAGATATTATAATTCCTCAAAGTCGTATTAATGATTAGTGCTTGATGCACTCTGGAATTGTCGTGCAGAAGTATAGTTTTCTGAGCGTCGCACCTTTGCAGACATTCCCCGTTATTATAGTTCTTTTTAGCATATGCTCAATCCTTCGCGTTCCAGAAAGCTGTATCCATCACTTTCCCCGTAAAATTGCGTTTTCGTCTTCTTGAATGGTGGAGAGCCCATATAAATCCATTGTACAGACTCTTGTTTCGTGGGAAGGTACCAATGGCGTACCTAGGTCTCATCCCTGGTTATAATTCTGTAGAAGTCTTCTTGTGATAAAGCAGTCAAAGTCATCTCATGTTTTTTTTTAATTAATGGTAAAGCGATTATCCGGTGTACAAGTGGATGCTATTATTAGAGCCTTGTACGAATATGTTCTTCCTCACCTCATATGATCCGTATCCGTATTGGTATCCGCATTTTATATTTCTGATACACGTAATTATAATACAATACTATTACAAAAAAGTAAAATGTTTTCCTAATACTATGTAGTATTACTTGTAATTAGTTCTACTACGAATAAAAGTAATTGAAATCTACTTGAGAGCTTCTGCCTAGGAAAATGTAGATTAAAAATAAGCAGTTAAATTATTTGGGTGTTTCCAGTCTTTTCAAACGTTGTTTATCCAAACTACTGTGGAGAGGAAAGGTTGTCTGACGATATCACGAGCTGGGCTTATTGGGTTGGACAAATGAATGAATGGACAAATGCTGTTATTTTTATTGGGGATAGTAAACTATATAATTGATGTTGCAATCATTTTAGTAGATCAAACTCTTCGCTTTTCCCTATTTTTATGGTTAAATATTGCTCTATTTCAATTTGGTATAAGGTTATAGTATATCCACATGAACAATAATAAAAACCATCCTCATCTAAATCAAAAATTAGGGAATATGCGTAAATTATGCGCGGATTCTGTCGAGTATGCGGGTCTCTAGCCATTTCAAGCGGACATTACAAGAATATATAATATAAGAAAATCTAATTACATTAAGCAATCGCACCAGAAATCGATACAACTGGATCCTGGCTAAATAACTTTCCTTTTGTCATTGTAAGCAAATCACCAACGAACCCACAGGTTTTATGCGAGACACCGACGAGTTTTCTAACTTCTAGTCTTCACCGGTACAAGTCTGGGCGTTGTTTTGGTTGCGCAAGGATAATTATTCGCTCCTCGACAGAAACACGTGTTTAACTTTCATAATAACTAATATGCGTATGCATAATGCTAGAATGCAATGTTCTTTCGTAACGGTAAAGAGATTTTAGGTGCAGCCATAATAAGCTTCCTGGTATGCTCCAATTTGGTAATCGTTAATTGTTATTTCTGAGATTATAATAAATCGTTTTAATGTTAAAATATCCCCCTCGTCTCATTCAAGCTGCCTTTATAAAATGATTGTGCACGTGAAGATTTTGATTTGAAAGCCTAAAGGCGGATAAGCTGGTGCAATGGGCCTCTGCATAAATTTAGCAATTTTTTTTCCTGGAGTAAATCTATATATAATATTAAAGTTTGCTAAGTTTCAACTGTATAAAGTTTAAAGTTGCCGAGTAAATAATTGTTGAAAAGAAATAAAAAAGAAATATTTTTCGTTCTATATGTGGTATAGAAAATCACCATCGACAACTAGTAGTTGTTTTTTGACGATCGTAGACGTGCCCCAAACAAGTCAAAAAATAAGTAAATATTTTAATATATCTTTTATATATTGCGCATGGGGGGCGCCATACTTTTTCACCAAATATATTTAGTACATATCCAAACAACGAATGAAAAGTACAATTCGATACAAAGGATATAAAAAAAATATATATATACATTGTGTAATAATGTAAATATTGTATAAAATTTATCTAATTAACTATTTTGTTTGTTAAAGTTGTCACTATCAAAATAAAATAATGTGGTCATTATATTTGACTTTATGATATGTTGTTGTAAGAATAGATTCCTTCATATATTATTTTTTTGAATTGTGCGTTGAAGGAGCACCTGTAACTTTTGCACCATGTCATCATAAAATCAACCATAATATTTTGTTTTGATAGTGAGAAGTTTAATAATTATAAAAATGTTAATTATTTGAATTTTTTAACGTTTTAATTTTATAATAATGTATAAAGGGACACTTACCATTTTGGTAATATGTCCGGAACGGAAAAGAGAAGACTGTTTATTATTGGAAAATCCCCCAATCTTAGATGTTTTAGAAACAAGACATTACCAGTCAAATGCAGGTCAAACAGTAAAACATGGATGACATCTGACTTGTTTAGAAAAGAGCTACTACTAACAGTTAAAAAAGAAAAACAGAAAATTTTACTATCAGTCGATAATTGCCCAGCACTTCCTGAAGTTGTTCCACTAAACCAAATTAGATTGGTTTTTATCCCACCTAATACCAGTTCAAATCTACAATCCATGGATCAAGGGGCATCACACCTTAATAAATAGAAAAATTATGCCGATTATGATGTTAGAAGCAATTGATATTGGAAAAAAAAATTCTGTAAGTGTTGTAAATGCTGCTGGGTCGAAGGCTATTACAAACTGTTTCAAACATGCAGATTTTTTTTAATAAAATGGATTTTATTCACACGAAGAATTACCATTAAATAAGTGGTTAAATAAGCATATAAAAATTGTGAAGATACGGAGATTCAGAACATTATTGAAATGGAAATGAGAAAGAAACTGAGATTTTTGCTTTAAACAATACGTTAGTTTGTTTGTTTATTGTTTATTTCAGTGTTGGATGAAGCGTCGGGTTACGACGGAATACACCTCGCACTTCTAAGCATCGATTACTATGATCATTGGTCATGGAATTCAGAGGTGTTCCAATCTCTGGTAGGGATTTTTAATATGGCAAACATCGTATCGACACGGGACCTACGGTTTTACTTCGTACATCACAAGTGACGGGATTCGAAGTCGCATCGTTCGGATTGAAAGGCTAACCGTTCGACCACAGAGATGACCTATCTTAGTGTTTTTTTCTTTTTTGTACGCACTAATTGTAAATGCAACTTTGGAATAAAGCTAAACATATCTACTTATTTCATTTATTCAGTGACAAATTAGGAGAGTGATTTGATGTTCCTTTTACCAAAGAAATGATTAAGAAAATTACGAAACTTGTTTTGCACGCAAAGTTTAAGAAAATTTTTGGAATAGTTTTTGTGACGTTGAAAGCTATACAGATCAACACATCTAACTAGATACATATATTACATTAAATTTGACATACACTTGCCTTGCCAGCCAATATCTGTACGGTGTATAAAATATTAATAATAAGGCAATAACGCAATTAACTGTGATAACTTTTGAAGACAGCATTACAATTGGACAAATACGTATGTACATATGTACATATCGTTTTAATGTTGTTGTTACGAACTGTCACTTTTTAACAGATGATTTTGCAACACGGTAGTATATTTACTTGAGCGAAATGATCTGTATAGGTTTGTTCGTTCGGTCTGCACTTTTTACTTGGTGTAGTGTAAAATGATGTTCCTAGAGTAGTCAGTGCAAGTAGATGTGTGGCCATGTACTTTACGTCAATTTATCATCACAGTATTCAGTTCCCAGTGGCGAATTTGCAAGCGTTTCAATTGTTTACAGGTTTACGTTTGTTTGCGTTATATCGCCTCCATTTATTTTTCATTTTTGGCTCTACTGTCGCTACATGCATTTGTTGCTGAAGATAATATTCGACTATTACAATATTCTCTCATATTTGAAATTTAAATTCGCACTACTTGCTTCGGTAAACTGTGCATAAGGAGTGTAGACTCCAACCGCACTAGTGCAACTGTCGAGTCTCGACGAACAAGTTTCGTGCACGCATGCCCAACGAACGCATATTTTTATATGTTACTTGGAGCAGTAAGTGTAGCCGAGTGAACAAACCTTGTAAATTACATTAGTTTTTCCAGCAAACATGTACAAAATATCGAAATATCTTACGTACTTTATGTATTTAAAATGGACCAAGTGTTGATAAATGTATGTTTTTTTTTATGTGGTTTCTAAAAACATACGAAGCATAATCCAACATTTTAACATTAAGATTTTCGATTCAGAACCGAACGAAGAATGTCGCTGCGTGTAGCTTTTGCGCCAATTTATACACAGTTTGTGTAGTCTACGAATGTGTCGAAAGGATTGCATAAATTTCTTCCACGTTTTAGTCCGCGGAAAATACCGTGTTTTTGTTTCTGATATGTTGGAATTGTTTGCGTGGATCACGCTCATCTGTTGTAACACATTAAAGTTAGTGACATCCATTCCATTAAAAAAACACGTTGCAGTTTTCGTGCTGCATTTTACGCTGTTGTCTATTCTTGGTATGACTGTTAAATGTACGTTTTGATATATAGGGTATTTCATAAAAAAATAGTAAATTTTGTTTGTTTTGTGAAATGTTATCAATATCAAATATTAAATGTAAGAGATTTATATAAGGTACCAGCTAATTGAAATAGCTACTACTATTTAAGAAATTCAGGATTACTGGGTTAAAGTTAAGCAAATGTTAAAATTATAGGTAGGTAGGTAGCTGTAGTATGATGAAATTACTTCATCCCGATGCACGTCCGTGCTTATAGTGTTCCATGTTTAATTTTGAAAAATTAATCCACACTACTATATCACTTCTACCAGACCTTACATCGCAGTCATTATTTAAAGAAAGCTCTTTAGCTACCTTAACATTAAGAATGAGGAGCTTGCGGATATATTCATTTTGTATATTTTTTCAAGAAATACAGAAAACATACAAAACTTTGGACTTGCAATGTATCGAAAAATTAAACGTAGGATAATCTCGGAATTTTGTAGACTTTTTATGATGTTCTTTTGAGCCTGGAAACATTACAAAAAATATTGCTTTTATCCAGTTTTGCTTCAAAATAGTTGAAATAAATAAAAAATATTAGGAATGAAACCGTATACTTTGTTTAAAATTAAAACTAGTTGTTTTTCATTGGTTTGAAAAATAGTTGTTTTTACGAAACCTTTTTAATTTTCGATTTTTCTTGAAATTCTGGATAATTCTGGAACTTAATTGTTGTGGTTCTACTATTTTTTTTTGCCTCTATCTGGTTTACTTATGTTAAGAAAAGTATTTAACAACGTGCTTTATTTTTTAAAGGGTCGGCACGCGCCAAATCTTCATAACAGCCCTCTCCATCACAACGTACTTTTCAGGAGTGTTCAAGAGGACGCTTGCGTGCAGTATACCACTGAACACGACAATCTAGAGGAAAACGAAGATAAGACTGGGTTAGTTCACCCACCATTGACAGCTCAAACGGGCATTTCCCGACAGCAGCTCATCAACAGTCCGTGTCCGATCTGTGGGGACAAAATATCCGGGTTCCATTACGGCATCTTTAGTTGTGAATCGTGCAAGGGCTTTTTCAAACGGACAGTGCAGAATAGGAAAAACTATGTGTGTTTAAGAGGAGCAGCGTGTCCGGTCACAGTAGCAACGCGAAAAAAATGCCCCGCATGCCGTTTTGACAAGTGTCTCAAATGTGGTATGAAATTAGAAGGTAATTGAAAACTTACGACAGCTGCATCATTAGAAATATGATTGCCTGACAATGCCAATTTTAAACTCAATTTTAACCAATACTATAGTATGAACGTAAACCGGCACCCTTGTTCTTCGTGTTCTCCACCCCCCTTCAGCTTCAACATAGCAGACAACAGATTTCATGTGTGCATTTAGTTACAATTTTGTATTATATTCCAAAACCAATCCGCACGTTTCTAACTAGCTTTCTGCGGATGTACAAAATGATTAATTCTAGGGGACATTTTAAATAAAAATTTTTGTTTTTTCCAATTATTTCCAAAATAATGCTGCTAATAAAGCTATAATATTGGCAGTATCACTTACGGCAAAAGCAATGTGAGAAGAGAAAACACTAACCAATGGACATGTTTCTACCTACCCGCCGTCAGCATCATTGTTCCAAGCTTACACTCTACCTTACATCGTTGTTTCCCTCCCGACTTATATCACCCTCTTTCGAAAACGACGAGCCAAGTATGTCTCGCGTTTGTCTCTGAAGAGCAGCGACAAAAAGCGGGTATAGTTCCCCAACCAACTCCCGAGCAGTTCTTGGACTACTGAACTAGAGAGAGCGCGGTACCATGAGTACTTTGAGTAGCAGCACATGTAAATCATTCCTCAAGCTTGCTGTGATGTATTAAAAACATATCAAGAGAATACGTTCGGAACAACGCCGATGACGCCGGGTAGGCAGAAACACGTCTGTTGATTATCGTTATCTCTCCTCACATTTGCTTTTGTCGTGAGTGATTCCGCCAATATCATAAGTAGCTGTATCAGCAGCATTATTTTGGTTATTGTTTGTAAACACTTTTTAATGTTAAAAAAAAATGGGGACTACGAATAATACAGTGAAATCAAAGACAGTCGATTGACATACAATTTGAAAGTGACTAGCACAATTTCGCATGGCGTATTCTGTTACGGTTTTATTTATTAGTAATAAATTTAAAATATTGATCACCATAACGAAACTGACCATTAGATATTCCCATAATAAACTAACTCCGATGTCCAAGTGTACTAAATATAAATTAATTACAGGTAAAGTGTAAAGTAGATAAGTGTTTCTGCTTGAGATTACAAACAGTGTAACACAGCTAGAGTAGTCGTAATTAGAGAAGTACATATTACGTTATCATTATCGTGCAGGAACAAAATATTGTCATTACCGTAGATATTTTGAACAATATTGGGATATTCAAAAATCAAAAAAGGTAGCGATAAATTGTGTAAAGTTTTTATCTGTGCAAGTATTAGAACCTCTCAAATGTCTTGAAAATAACGGTAGTTCATAAAACCAATAAAGAATACAGAAAAATGAAACGACAAACAATTGCTTTAAGCACCTTCAACCTTTTCACAAACAGTAACTGTAAGCTATTGAGGTGTGCTCCACCCTTTGACGCGTGATAATCGACTCGTTGAACTACAATAAACCATCTGCGCATTTGACGTAATAAATGTACTTTTCTGTTTGAGACTACTCTACATATTAATTTTATCCCATTATAGAAATTCAAAGTTCCATACATTTATACTGATGCCAAATATTATGCATTCATTTTGAATGAAAAATTTTCAAGTAACATTTGTATAAGGAAATAATAACAGTTCTCTCGACGTTTTAGCGATAAGGGAAGATCGTACTAGAGGTGGCCGTTCCACATATCAATGTTCATATTCCTTGCCTCCTTCTCTGGCCGGCCATTCGGAACTGCGGGCAAGTTCCAGTGATCTTCGTCACCAAATCGGAGATCCGCACCTCACCGTTAAGCTGGAACCGCCCGATACAGGAATCTCGCATTCGAAACGGCTCAATTCTAATTCCAGGCACGGTGTCCCTCCGTTATTGCAAGTACGTGCTTTTTTACGCCTACATATTATTCGGTGTAGTGTAAAAGCTTCCCAAAATGCAGGTGCGTCAGTTTCTGGCTTCATTAATGGAAAAAAATCTAAATTGTACCTTTTGTATTCTTTGTGTTACAAGAATTCGTTATTATAGTTATTACGCTAAATGTATTTGTTCTTCGACATCTAGGAAATAATGGATGTGGAACACCTGTGGCATTACAATGAATCAGAACTGAATAAGCTCAATTCCGAAGGGAATTCAAAAGATGGTTCCAGTAGCTCAGTTCCTAACCTTTCTAATCATCCACTGCTGGCTGGAACGGGACTTGCCGGTTCAGCTGATACAAATCCCGATTTCGTTGCGAACTTGTGCAATATCGCGGATCATAGATTGTACAAAATCGTCAAGTGGTGCAAAAGCTTGCCTCTCTTTAAGAATATATCGGTAAGATTCGTCTAAAGTACTTATTTGATTAACTTAGAAAGGTGTAACTGATGATAACGAATTTCTCAATAATGTGTACAATCCTCGACAATATGTTCTCTACATCTTGGATGTTAGGTATTATTTCCTATATAGAAAGTACGATATTCTGAATAGTTGGATGTTAATGTTAATGCAATTATTCAAACACTAAGATTTATCATTTAACTCTCCTTTATATACCACTATTTAAATTACATACTTGAATGCTGTCTTGCATATTTGATTTTGTATCTATTCTGATTCCCTCTTCTGGTTATGTATTTTCTAAGAATTAATATACTAAAGCTCAAGAAAATGGATAACATTGTATTTTTTAGCTAAAACTACTTTGTGTGGAAATAATAAATAGTAAGGTAATAAATTACTTTGGTCAACTAATTGTCACTTTTTGTAAGTCCGTGTACTATTTTTAATAGAGGATTTATAAATATTTATTTTGATAATGGTCTTCTGCTTAGTTTAGCTTATCTCAAGTTCTAATGTATTTTCTAATACGTTATTCTGTATTTGCATGCAGCGCTTAAGTCGCAATAGTTAAAAAAAATCGATTCACTTAAAAGTAAATAAGTAGAAATAAATGAAAGAACCCGGAAATATAAACTTTACAAATCAGGATAGATAATAACAGTGGTATTATTATCGTTGGTGCCAACGATGAAATAAAATTTGTAAATGATAAAAACCTAAATAAAACAAATGCGTTACTCTAGAAATGATGTCCGCCAATTGTCTCGGTGACATCCCTAAATTTAAAAAGAATAGATGATTTGTTTACCTGCCAACATACGAATTGCATGTAAAAAATGGCATTCGCTTTTCAAAATAACACGTCAATTACGTGAAGGCCCTTAAAAGTTAATACAACCAAATTAAGGTTAATTTCAACTTATTTCTATTATAGCGTTTTATTAATCAGCTGCCAAATATTAATGTTAAGAGTCTATATGCAATCGGTGTTCTACTTTGAGAAGTGAACACCAGTAAAAGTAGGTATTTTTGCATGTATATCATTCGTATATTTATAGATAAAAAGATTGCACCGTTTAGCGATATAAACTAAACTGCATTAAGCAAACGTTCGGTACGAGCCCTTTTTAAGTTTTATTGAGCTTCTTTTTAATATGATTTTTGATATTAAAATCAAAAAAAGAAATAAAACAGACCATAATACGGTGTGCTCTAGTGGTAAAACCTGGCATTATCAGTAAATCTGAGAAGCTTGCAAAATCGGCAACGTTGTAAAAGTAAATTGCTCATACCAAAGCAAGTAGTTCTTTACATGCAAAGAAATTCTATTTACAATTTGTGTTTTGCAGTTTTTATATCGGCTGCATACCGGATGATTAATTGCAAAAGTAGAGACCGTGCAGCGAAGCCTAGCTTTCGTACTAGTTTTAGTTAAATACTTTTTTACTTTGCGCATGCATTGTGCCAAGAATATGCGAATATGAAAGTTTGATAAATGTATTTGTTGCTTGAGATTTGGAAATGTAATGCGTAAATACATATATACATACCCTAATTTTGTAAAAATAGCCTGTCATATGATCATAGGCGGGTATACTATTAAAAAAAATATCGCCTTTTTTAGTAATTGGTAGAGTAGCACAGTGTAATGTTTGTGTCATTATAACTAATTGAATACAAATAATAACAACGACTGTTCTATAAATATGCAGAGAAACGGTTTATATTTCCATTTCTATTCTGCGTGGCTAGCAGGCAACCAGAACTACAATTGGATCTGTATAATTCACGAACTACCTCGACACTAAGTAATATTGTACAGAAAAGGACATCTGTTCTCCAATGGTATGTTTAGCATTAGGGGATGTTACTTAGAATGGAGACGTTAAGTTGACGTTTGAGTTGATCAACCGATACTATTCATTTTAAGGTAGAACTCACTATATATAATATTTTCAACCTTTATTAAAAGCATATGATTGCTCCAGACGTTGCTGACGCTTGGAGTAATAATAACATGAATAAACGAAGTCTCAATTAGTATAATTTAATAACTCGAGCCAAACAAACTATGTAATTTGTTGGTTAGTATTTCTAACATTTACTTATTTTGTAACGAAAAAATAATGTTTTCTTCATTGTGCAAAAGAAAAATGTATACAGGCGCGAGTAGTTTTGTAATTGTTGAAACAATAATTTGAGGAACTGATATTATTGTTTGTTTTCAGATTGACGATCAAATTTGTCTACTTATTAACTCCTGGTGTGAACTTCTCTTGTTCTCGTGTTGTTTTCGATCGATGTCATGTCCGGGCGAGATCAGGATATCTCTGGGAAAAAGTATTACTTTGGCGCAAGCTCGAGATTTGGGAATGCAGTCCTGTATCGAACGTATGCTCAACTTCACGAAACAATTACGGCGACTACGAGTCGACAAATATGAATATGTTGCCATGAAGGTTATCGTCTTGCTTACATCGGGTATATTAACATCCTATTAATCTAATTACACTTGCAAATATTACTGTTTCTTCAGATACGAGTGAATTGCGGGAAGCCGAAAAGGTACGTGCGTCTCAAGAGAAAGCTTTACAAGCGTTACAAGATTACACCTTAGCTCATTATCCAGAAAGTCCTGCAAAATTCGGGGAACTGCTATTAAGAATTCCAGAGTTACAAAGAACTTGTCAGGTAAATTAACGTGGATATTTCCCATAAGAATTCGATTGTGAAATTGCAAAGTAATGAACACTTTTTTAAAATAATATTCGTTTACTGCATACTGCACTCATCCAATACAGATTATACTCGTAAAATGTATTTTATATAAAATCTATATCAGTCCGCAAAAATAATATAACGTTTTGTAATAAAGCTACAACTCTATTAAACTGATATGGAAGATGTTAGATTTCAGAATGCCGAGAGCAGAAAAAATTATGTGCAAGTCTCACGCTTCAACCATGCTAGATGTGCGTGTTCCAAATGATACCAAACCGAGTACGTTGTTGTATTGCAGCATACGGCAACGTACTCAGTTTAGTCTTGCAGCGGACTGGATGAGGCGTTTGTGTTACTGGAAGACAACTCGAGAAATCGGAAAATACAATATAGATCTTATATTCTACATTTCAGTTTGATAATATTTTATTATGTAATATACAAGGTTAATAGTCCGGTACTTCTACATAAATGCATCAATATTAAAAGAGAGATTATGTGTATATCACGTCACTTCTTCGTCTTTTTTTTTCCGCTACTCCGCAATCGATTTTCGCCTTTTTTGAGTACGTTACAATATTTATTAAATGCCCAACAGAAAATGCATACCGGACAAAAATAAATGTATAATGTAATACATGATTGAAAAACTTATAACTATATTAACCTATCAGAAGTTAAAGCAAATCCAAACGCAATGCATTGAAATTCCTCGGGCGGACCCAATGGTGCTCGCCACAAAACGTTCGTCTGAGCTGCAAGGATGCGAAGTAATTGGATATTTCTTCCTTCCAAACGCATCAATTCCGGACAGGAAATCGGGTGAATCGATGTTGTTGCTTATAATATTCTGCATAAATATAACGCTAATATTTTCTCTCACTATTGTAAGGAATAGCTTGGATAGGTTAATTACCGTTGCTCTGACAAAAAATTACTCTGAATTCTTATGTTGTTTTAATGTAGATAACCTACACATCAACGTATTGTTTTAATATAAGATTTTAGTTTTATACATCCCCTTCTATTGAATATAAATGAGAACGGCAGTAAAACGAAAAGAATTACATGCTTATCCAAACAATACTAATGCGCTTAAACTAGGAATGAATTATTTTTTTGAACGAATAAAGATGTGATATAACAAAATTATCATGGACGGTACCAAATGGGTACGTATCGAGAAATTTAATGAAATTTGATACCTGAGAAAATTAATACTGTTGTTGCTGCTCATATGAATTCTAAGGTGATAAGATAAACAATACATGTATAAAATTAATGGAATATTACCTTCTGAACAATCTAGTAGTGATAAACACCTATTTCCATCATAAATAAATCTGTTGCTTTACTCGATAAAACTCAATTACAGAAGAAGGTCATAGTTTAATGAGAAAAGCAAGTAAGTGACGTGGTGGTTAACAGAGAAACAATCGCTATATGCTTGCGGCAAAAATTAAAAAGGGCAAAGATAAAGAGGAATTTAAAACAGCAAATGAACTGATGTTAGTACTAAAACGAAACAAACATACAGATTGACGAAGGAGGAATCTCCGAATCTACATAGGTACTGTCTATGTAGATTCGGAGAAGTTGAGACAGTGTCTGCCACAGAAACATGTGAAAAACGAATTTTATTAAGTAACCAGCATTGTAGTTAAAAAATGCATAAACAGACAAAAATAAAGAAAGTAAATTGAAACCAATATTTGAGTGAGAGGATCATATCAAAATATGAAGCTTGGGAGCAATAGCAAACCAAACTGAAAGATATGGTTAGAAAGATCAAGGTTGGAAGGAGGGCGGAGAAAGGATAGAGGAAAATGGTCTAAAGAACGTTGGAAAGGAAGAAACAAGCAAAAACATGTACAAAGGGTAAAATAGAGAAATTGTTACGAACGATGCGCGTACGCATGACGAAGCAATGCAAAGCTGTAAATAATATCAGCAAAAATTACGACACGGTACAAAAACCAGACCAGATTGTGGGGGTTGTTAGAAAATAAGGGTGACAACATGGAAGAGAAGGAAGTAAAGAAGGCGGCACACATGGCGAAGATAGGAAAATATCAGGCAATAATAGAAAGACGTCAGAAGGTTATTTGCACCATCTGATTAACATACTTCAGGACTAAGTTCACTAGGCGCGATTCGATCAGTTCCAGAAAGGGTTGGAACATAATTGACGACCAAAAGATTTTGATTTCGAATTCAAATTTTGAAAGTATCCCGTTCCTCTTCATTCAAACCTTTAAGGTACTCCCGGTTTTTCGTTTTTTAAGTAATAAACTAACAGTAAATTATTATTTTCTATTTTATTCTATATAAAAGCAAAGCTAGTGCGTGCACACAAAAATTTTAAACAGTACAATCCTAATGTTTTTCCTAATTTTATCTTTCTATATTACACAGCAGCAGTGATCATATAAATATTTAATAAGTGCATTGCTAGTAAATCATATTTAGAGTATAATTCAGGCGCGCAGCGCATTTCACTTGCGAACGCTGCGCAAGATAGATCGTAGCTTAAAACTAAAAAATAAATACAAACGGGAGGTTTGCCGGGCTCCATAACGTATCCAAGGTATATACAATCGGGTTCCAGTTGGTACCGTTGGTATATCAGGGATTCATAAGGACACGTTCATACCTAACTTTTTAGTTTATAGAAATTTCTTACCCCTCTCTTGCTGCGCTGGCTTACATAAAATAGAAATAGATCTCATCGTTTAAGGCCGGGATCATCAGCGACCCGACAATATATCGGGCTCATTAACGTACTGTAAATGTATTATATATATAATACACTTTATTTAACTATTATTACATTAAAAGTTAGGCTGACTATCAATTAGTGAGACGTTAATAAAAGAAAATAATATTGCAGAGTGAATTTCTGTTTTCTTTATTAGTATCTTCTTTGATAAAGTAATAAATCTCATACGCTGGAGTCGACTCCATTAAATAATAATGAAGAATAATTATTATCGAGGAAATAAGTGCCAATGACAATGGGTTCGATTACAGTGAAATAGAAACTATTCTCAAACTATAGTAATTAGTCTGTAGTTTAAGGACACAATAACATTACATCTTGCAATTTTCTGATGTTATAAGCACCTTTTTTTTATTTATTTCTAGGCAGGGAAGGAGTTGTTAACGATAAAAACAAAGGATGGAGAAGGTCCGAGTTTCAATTTACTGATGGAGTTACTCCGAGGGGACCACTAGATGTGCCTTACATGCTTTGGTGGCGGGTTCATACAGACAGTATTGCTTAGTACTCTTTTAGCTTTAAGTGGAACACTACGTACTTAGAAAACCGTGCTGGACACTTATGTGTAAGCAAGAAATCTTTATCTAGTGAAATAATATATGCAAATAATATTAGTGAGTATTGGCAACTCACACTTTCGCAATTTACTGAATAAAAAAAATGGCTGCTTATTTATCAAAAAAATTAGGAAGTCACGATATGCAATGGTCCAAACTTAAAGTATACCATGTATGGAGTTTCTTGCTTACATAGAATTTAGGTTATAATGGTTCAAAGTTGTATATATATTTTAAATTTTAAGTTTATATTTTTGCTATTTTTATTATACTCATAAATGAAGAAATAAGGCGGTTTTTACACCAAGCCAGAATTATCGTTGATAATTTTTATAAATATATATATATATATATAAATATTATATAAATATATTACGATTATTATACAAGTTAGCTTAAAAATGCTCAAATAATTCGTATTTAATACGAATAATAAGGGCAAAAAAACGTAAAGTGAAGAACAGCACAGGTTTACTTGTTTCTTCACTAAATCATTCCATTCTTATGAATTAATATAATGAATAACCTATAGGAGACTGTCTTTTACAAGAAGTAAAAAATTTGAAATTTTATATCTATTAATGACAAATATTTTGATATAAATTTTTAGAGTGTAAACCAATTAATGTCATGTAAGACCAGCATCTTTCTATGCATAAGAGAGTAAATGCATTGTTGGTTTTGGTATTTGATACGAGACTTAGAAAATGCTGCTTAAAATAATTCTATATCAAAATTAGCCAAATTACAAAAGAGGTTAGTTCGTAGGATTTATACCAGTGAATTTAAAAACTTAGTCATTTCGTTTCTAATATTGCCGCGCGTTCTGTTTCATGTATTATAATACTATATGCTCAAAATGGCAATACAGGTCTGTATGCAACCAACATAATGAATTAACTATTTTCAATCATTTCATCATCCAAAGTAGGAGAAACCCATTGTATTGTTTAAAAAAAAAACAATTACAATGGAATTGATGAATTAAATATATACCTACTTACTATTTGCTGGTACCAATATAGTGTCAAATCAGTAATTTTTCGCTACAACTCCTTTAATATTTATGAATCAATTTTTTACTACGGCACATTGATACCATTATGATGTCACAAATAAATGCCTTTGCAATGATAAGTAGCCCAAACATGTTAATTTCTTAAGACTATTTCTGTATACATGTTGATTGCTGCCAATTTAAATTTCCGTTTTGAGCATATTTTTTCTTATGTTTCTAATTATAATGAGGGTATGGAAATTGTCTCGATTGATTTTGTTTTACTAAACCATGGCAGCTTTGCTTTTGTCTTAAGATCAATTCACAGCGTATCTGAATAGAAAGTAAACTAAATTATTAAATTATACGGCAGTAAAATTTCATTGTATAAGAGAATTATGTTTTTTCGCATCCTAACTTAACATGTTGCATCAATTTGTGTACATATATTTAAAAAGACTATTGTTATAAATAGTCTAGAGATGCTTATTAGATACACAAATAATCCCCCCGTTATTTATTATGCGGAAATTTAGGAGTATTACTGTTCTACATGTATAATGTTTTAATTGTTCTTTTTGCAGTTTGATTTTTCGAAAAATGTGATGATAAATCACTGTGCCACTTTACAATTTTTTGCTTGCTATGCCTGTGTGAAAAGTTGGCGGTTTCATTTTGAATTTCTATTATTCTTTTTTTAAAGAAAAATGTTAAGTTTTGCTGCTCTTATAAAATTTACGGTTGCTAATTTTAAAAATTTGTTATATTTAAAAAATATATATCAAGCCACCTAATAATCGAATCAAAAGAGAACGATACAATATTTCCGAAGTGAAATTCGTTAAAAATATCTCGAAACGAGAGAATTCATTACTTGTTATAAATGAAAGACCGCTTTTAAAAAAATAAAATGAACGACGGAACACGATATAGTTAAAAGTTGTTATAACGCTATAACTTAATAATAGTTACATGGTACAGTGTCAATAATAAACAATAAGACTTAGGGAGGCCTTCCACGGCTGCGTTTTTGCAGTATTAGCCCTAAAGGAATTTTGTACTCATCATTTTAAAATAGGAAATTATACAAAAAATTTTGTATTTTGAAATATATAAATATATACTTATATTTGAGTTTTTGTTGTGCATCAATTATTCTTACAGTAACCACTAAATAACGATAGAATCAGTAGCGTTCACACATTGTGTTGCTTTTGAATTTGTATGCCATGGTTACTGCAGAAACTGCTAATAGCCATAACGGGTCGATGGTCCAGTAGTCCATGGGGTAAGAGAGCCTGCGCCTAACTGGAGAGAATTAGGCGCTATGTTTTCGAGTCCCGCTAGGATCAAATTCTTTTAGTGGGTGCAGTACACCCCTAGTCACACACATAAAGAATCCTGAGGTTATGACAAGCTTGAAAGCTTATAAACCCCATCGGGCTGTCACCACAAATAAAAAAAAAACATCTCGTGTAACATTTCTGTGCAATTCCGAGTTTTGCAAAAACAATTATTAATATCAACGGATAAATGTAGGTTAGGTTATGACAAAGCAAATCATTGGTCTCAGTTGTTAAATTCTTACATTAATTTCTCGCTACCTTATGTGAACGTAGCCAAAGTTTGTACTGCACTACAAAAATGTACTAAATAAAAGTCAAGCAGGATTAAAAAATCAATGGAGCAAGTATTATGTAAATAATGCAGGATAAAGTTTGAAACATGATTTTCTCATTACTTTTTTATTAACAAGTATATTTGAATGAAGTTTTGGTTAAAACCATTTCAGAACCTTCTGAATTCAGTGATGCAGTGAGATTTTTAATAAAAAAAATCACTGATAAGACTTTGACTTTGAATATTTAGATGAACTTCTAAAAATTTGTGTGGAAGTAGACTTTTTGTTGACTATGTATTAAAAAAAAATGGTTTAATTTTAATGCAAAATAGGTTTTCTATTTCAAATGGGCCGCACTGTATAAAAGTGAATGGTAGTAAGGACCGTAAACAGTTGATTTCAAAAGATAGCAAAACGTTGAAAAATATTGTTCGCCATACTGGTGGAAATGTTAACCAAGAACTAATAGAACCAGAAAGCAATTTACTTGCTTCATGTGCAGTTCTCTTAAACATTCCTAGCTTTCCATGGATACCACTTATTCAAGTCGTGTTCATGCTGATTTCTGTCAGGGTTACCATTACAGTGTCGGCACGCTAGCATTGTGTTCGATTCTTTTCAATATTACATATTCTGGGGCATAGAGATATAACATTTCGTTACTTTCGGTGCTTTCGTTACTGTTATCCAAAAAGCTACTATAGATGCACATAGGTAATAGATACATTCAGTTCTCGGCCAGTAAATTCGGTATTCGATACTGGCATTTCTAGTTTAACCGGAAGTCCCATCAACTTTCGTATTTTAGATGGAACGTCGTACTTTTTTATTGGAACGCTGTATGTATAGTCTGTCCATATTTCTAACGAGTTGGCTTTTTAAATAGCACTCGATCTTCACAAAAGAAATGTTTACCGACCGTTATAATCCCTTTCGAGCACGGATGGTTAACAGGGACGTATTCACTAAAATTATAATAGTAAAAGTGTATTATAAAGAGATTAATGTTCGACTGAATAATATATTTATATACATATAAACATACATTGTTGGAGAAATAATAAAAATTTATTCTTGATACATAGTATAGGAAGCGTCATTACAATTATAACAGATATAAAATATATATTAATAATAATAATAATATATAAGAATCACTACTTTCATCGTCTACATAATCTATAAATAGCGGGATGGAGTTTGCGTACAGTAAATACTCGTCTTGTACACCGATATGTTTTTTCAATTTTTCCAAGTATCTTGTGTTATTGATAATATAGCTTCTTGGATCGTCTTAATTGTTGTTTCGCTAAATGTGGGAGCAGTATTTTGACGACGAATGTGTTGCTTTAGTGAACTCAAAAAAAAGGAAGAGAAATGTGAAATGTTTATTTTTGTAAATAATTCTTGTTCTATAAGTTAAATCGTTGCATTTTATTGCAATTTTAATGATTGGAAATGTGATCCGACCTCTTCTACGAATCATTCTTACAATTTCCTTTTTGGCTTTTGGAAATGTCTAAAGTTTAATTTGCATTATGTTTTTTTCATCTAGAAATGTGTGACTATTTCCTAAACTAGGTCTATTTGGATATTGTAAAGCAGAAAATTTTGTCCAAGTTCGTATACTAGAATCTAGTTTCCATTGGCAATTGGCCAAAATCTAGCTTAGACATTTTTTAAGACGAAAAACGTATTTTGTAATTCAAGCTTTAGAGTTAACCCAGCGTTAAAAATTTCAGCGGTGTTCTTTCACACTTTAAAAACATTAAAAATCCAAACACGTTTAATGCGATCGCTGTTTGTTCTTTTATAAGTGTTTTGTTCAAACTAATCGCGATTGGTAATCGCCTTGAATTACCAATCGCGATTAGTTTGAACAGAGACGCAAGGACTTCTCTGGATCAACGAATTTATGTGGTTCGATAAAGAAATTATGATTTGTTTGCATTTACATTTTATTGTTCTAATTTTGACGTATAAACATTCAAAGTAAAAAAACAAGAAGGATCTAATTGTAAGAGTGTTGAAGAATGTTAGAGGTTGTACTCAATCAAATCAAGTTCAAACACAGCTATTTTTTGTAAAATATTTGAACGAATCTGAAAAATCATGGTTTACCTACTAAAATATGTAAAATAGTTTGACTAAACATAAATCCATTGAACTTTGGCAAAACTTTCTATTTATCACTGTACGCATTTATAAACATAACATAAAAAATTTTAAAATGCTACAATCAGTTAATACAGTGAAATCATTTTACGATTCTAATTAAAATTTTGAGTGCGTTCAACCAAGTTGCCAACCAAAGTGCTTGTTCACTTTTCGTATGGACGCATCTACAATTTGAACCTAATCGATGGATTAAAAAAAGAAAAGCCAAAAATTGATAATTAATAATATAATAGTCTTTAATAGCTGAACGCATCTAAAGATATTAAAATAAAATAATATCACATTAGTATAATAGAGTATTTAGATACAAAATATCAAATCACAACTGTCCCCCCAATATAAGCGATTTATTTTTCAATCTTCAATTGCACTGAACGCATTTTAATCAGTGATGGTGTATATAACTGGGTTCAACTAAGTGTTTGTTTTAGCTGGACGCCCGACAGTGTGGATAAAGGTAAATAATTTGTACTAATTCAGAAAAATCGAAGTAAACGACCTACATTTAGCTATAAGTATAAAATTTCCTACGATCGTTGATAATATCCGATAAAATTGTTCTAATCGAGATGAATTATAAATCATGATAAATTAAATAATTCCATTCTACGAAGCAAATAGCATCCTGAAGATAACCGAATTCGAAGAAATAAATACAATAAGAACCGATTTATTACGAAGAACAGGAGTAAGATGATTGCCTGGATGATACGGCTCTTTCCTTCCATGCCCATCTTTAGAAGGAGAAATTCTGAGTCGCCGAAATAACAGAAGACATCGTCGCAATCTATTCTACCCCGATCCTTGAATACGGAAACGGCCATTCCCACGTAGGCGTGATACGGGTAGCTTATGAACATTATGCATCTCATGTATGGTGCTAACTTGTCTCCATCGCCTATACCTTGCATCCCTAATAGAACAAGAGGAATTGCTAAGGCTGATCCGACACAAGCACCCCTCTAAAAGTTTTGAAGTTAGTTTTATAGGGTTACAATACATATACAGAATGTATTTACTATTGGATTGAAAAGTGCACCAATGGTATAACCAAGTCCCTGAGATGTTATGGCTGTAAGAACGCAGACCGTACAAAACCATGCGAACCTATCAGATTCTAAAGGCTGTCCAGTCATGAAGTATACTAACAGGACGAAAATTACCGTCGTTATAACCTTGTAACAGATGTAAAATATAAAATAAATGAAATAGTGTGGAAAAGATGGTCTTACAATTATTGGGATTAAGGTGACGGTAGAAGCTGTGAAATATGCCTTCAAACTGTACCATCGGTTAAAATACTCTCTTTCTAGTAATTTCACTTCTGGAGGATCTGAAATTATGTATGGATTTGTTGTAAACGGAGGAGCGTCCAAATGTAGCTCAACAATGCGACGTTGCCAATAAATATGACATGTGTTTAAGTAATAATTATCGATTATTGCAATTATACAGTGAGGTCTTCTTGAAATATGCTCGGTGTTGTCAGAAATAATGCCAACCTTCTTATCTTAAACAGAACACCTGTAGAGGGTACGTTTCAGCAAAAGCAACAGAAAATATAGCAATAAAAGTTATAATAGTCTACAATTATTTTCTGTAACGTCCAAAATCTTGTTGCCAGGCAATCTAATCACAAAAATTATCAATCTGCCAAATTTTATTTCTCAATTCTCAAATTGTTCTACAAGATCATCAAGATATGCAGGCTATTCTATTTAAAATAAAGAAGTTCGTATCACTTTCGGTGATATTGGAAAAGCAACTGAACTGCCTATAACACCAAAAGTTAATTTACAAAAAGAAAACCTTTGGCATAATTAATAAATAAAAAGTTTAGCAACGTAAACATTATTAAGCTACATCCAACCGCACCTATTAAATGTTAAAGCCAATAAATATACTTACATAGTAGAATCGGCGCCATGGCATGCGTAAACATAAAATAGATTACCAATCCGTACAGCTGCTTTAGATTCAAGATCATCATGCTGCCTCTCATTCCTACTTGATAGAATAGGATGCCCACGCACAGGCCGCATATGAAATTGTGTGCGAAATGCAATGCAAGAACGATCTTATTCCTGCGTAGCTGTATGAAATTCCTACGTAGCAGTATTAAGAATTGGGTCCAGAAGGATGTTTCGAAACTGTTGATTTCATTCGAGTATCTTGCGCGTGATGGTTTCTCTCTGATACCATCATTGATACCGTAGTCATCGAACGCTATACAACTATTAAATTGGCTTTTCGGATTGCCATTGTTGATGATATTAGATAATTGCAGCGTTCTAGATTCTTGATCGTTAACTGATTCGATTACTGCAAATATGGATTTTAGTTAGAATTTGAGGTTACATGTATAACTCGTAAATTTTGACATGTGTCAGTGTAGCAAAAATTTGGTTAAAAAGGTTTTTCTTCTTTTCTGAATAAGTTTATGGAATCGCTTACTATAATCAGCGGGATTGTAATTCATTGGACATGAACACCCTGCGCTCAATAAAAAAGGAATTAAATCAGGAACAGTACCGTTGTAAATGCAATACCCGTCAGATAAAAAGTATACCTACAAAGCAACGACGATTTTTCCAATTAAAGAACTAGCAAAACAAATAATTACCATGTCAAATAATTTAAATATTGAATCGGAAGGCTGATGAATCGTGCAGATGATATTTCTACCCTGTGAAGCTAATGACTTCAATAATTTGACGCATTGCCTCAAGGAAACATCATCTAGACCCCTAAAAAACGACCCCAAAAGTAAATACAGTATTAACAGTGATAGCTTCAAAGTTACGTAGTTGGTTCGTCCAAAAATATTACAGCTGGATTGTTCACCAATTCCAAGGCGATTGTTAAACGTTTCCTTTCGCCCCCAGACAAGTGCTCAACTGCAGTATTATGACTAGTATCCAAACCTATTGTTGATAGTATTCTATGAGCCTTGAAAAAAGAAATGAAATATATATATCAGTAATAGCAATTCTTATAAAAATAAAACTTACCAGGGATTGCTTTTCTTTATCCGAAAAGCGTTCGCCTAATTTTAACTGAGTTGCTATGGTAACCGATTCCAAAACGGTCAAATATGGTTGAACGAGATCTTCCTGCCTAAGGTAACAGCTTACCTTGCGGAAATCGCGCATCACCCTGGGTTCCCCATTGATGTAGATTCTTCCCGACACAATGCCTTGCCTTAATTTGAAAAAAGAATAAAGTCTTAGCTTAGTGGTGTGATAATGGTTAAAAAAACAGTTGAAAAACTTACGCATCGCCTGCTAGGGTATTTAGAAGAGTAGTTTTTCCCGCACCGCTACAACCTAATATCCCGGTTAGATGTCCAGAACTGAACTTACCGCAAATGGATTTGAGGATCTCTTTTTTTCCTAAGCAAAAAAGGTAACCAGTAAACACAATGGTCAACATACAAAACAGAAAATAAATCTGAACGAAATTTAATAAATAAGTAATACCTAAAATGTTGCTTTTAATTTCCGAGTTGATAATAAATTTGTATTTGATTTGTTTCATATTATTGCATCAGACGCATTTTTGACAACTATCACATGGCTCACGGGGTATAACAACTCTTTCATAAGTACTTTATTTGGTTAGTAGCTACTTAAGTTTAAAATTTTGAATCAACAGTGTTAAGAGAACAGCAATGTCAATACTGTTGTCATGGTAACCAAACAATACCAAAAACCGCTTTAATGCAATATTTAAATGTAGGAATTGCGTTTACCTGTAAATGTCTCTTTTACTTTCAGTTTAGACGTACGCATCACAATAGAGATATAAATTTCCTATACGATGGGTACGTAAAGAATATATAAATTAAATTAAATTAAGTTTCTAGTGTTTGAAACCGAATACCCAGTATCTACAATATCGAACGTCGCTCTCATATACATGCGTTTAGCCAATTATCTACGTCCTCTCGTTCAACTCGAAAATTCCTCTGAGGCTGATCTTTTTCTCAGTATCTCCAGTTGTTGGCCTCCTACTACTGTGGTGTTGGAAAGTAAACCTATCTTCCTATAACGATTGTTTCAGGGAAACGGCTGAATAACTCTTGTTCTCTTCATTTTCATCGTTCAATTTTAATGGAATATTTTTCTAAAAGCAGGCACTGAAGAAATTCAGTTGTAATATTACAAATTAAATATCATTCGTTAAAAAGCCATCTAGGTCGTTAGTATTTGAGAGTTGTCTGTAGTGTCAAAGGTCTAATATAATTTAAATAGTTTTTAAGTTGCGTTCTAGCATGGCATGTATGTAAGTTTTCGATTCTCTTACTTTTAGAAATATACACTTTTTAACCTTTCCTTGTTGTTTGTAATTGTAGTCGAGATCGATAAATTAAACTTCTTTCTTTCCCCAATTTAGCAGTAATTGACAATTATTCTTTCAATGTAAGCACATTGCGTTTCACCAGTTTAATAGTTTTATACCTTTAATGTAGCAAGAACTCGAAAAAGCACGTGAAAAAGTAAGTCAACTCCACGGAGGGGGAAAGTCAACCGTATTAAACAAACAAAACATATTAGCGAAAAAATATCTAACGAATCAGCTAGTTATAACTGAGGGATTGGACCAAGCTTTGCCGTTAAAACTGAGTATTCAAGAAATCCTATTCGTTCATTTAACAACTTCATTTGTTTTTTTTTTTTACTGACAATGCTTGGTTTACTGGTCAGTATCGTAGCTTTTGCCTACGTTTTGTTCACATTTCTATTAGGAATCTTCAGGGCTTTTATCGCTGGTGCTGCTGCATACTGACTGACGAAATGTCGGCAAATGGAACAATAACGACTGCGGAAGCGTACGTTTCAGATTTACTTAGGTATTTTATGGTTTCGTGATTGTGACGTTATTTGTTGTTGAGAAAGAAGAAATATGCACTTTGATATTCTCAAAAATAGTATACGGGATGACGTACCACATTCGCATCACCTTATACACGAAAGTCATAAAATATTTTTTAAATATTTATATTAGAATATATAGGTTCGTTGGAAGCAAGATTTAAATTGTTTTAATACACAGAGTGATTGATTGAAATCATTCGTTAAATTGTGGGTTATAGAAATCCCATTTTTATTGAAAACTTGGACTGAAGCTAACTGGCTATGGCCTACTCCATCAAAATATTTTCAAGATGGTTGCTTTTCCGGTTATACCGGATGTAGCCATCAGCTTCCTTATTTTAAATAGAATGAAGCCCATTTTTATTACATACATATACCTACCTTATTTCGGTTATTTTAAAGAAGTAAGCATCGGTACTTGCGCTTCTTTTAAGAGAACCCTCAAGAATTGCAACGATGTATTTATTATGGTTCAATTATGTAGAGGATGGTTTCATTAGAACTTCAATTTAACGCAAATTCACAGCATCTATACTTGAACTCTTTAAATACAATGACCCATTTTTTATTTTATATTATAAAGTGGAATTAAATTCTGCATCGATCCACATTATTTCCTATATTTATTTAAAAAAAATTTTTTCTTATTTTAATATCTTTAATAATCAAAATCATTCTGATCTTAAATTTATGTTAGATATTATTAATAATATTTAATGTCAATTTCTGTGAAGTTTCCTATGGTTACTTTTTAAACACATTTTTGGCTTACTTTATTAACGAGAATAGCAATAATTGCGATATAGATACTTCAATGTATCTCAAAAATTCAGTGATTTTCTGTGACCGCTGTTATTTTCCAAACATCCTGAACTTCTGTTGCGCAAGCCTTCTGAAGTTGTAATAGATTTATCTGGCGAAATACCAATGTAACCTTTCGCTCCAATTCGTTTATTGAATGTATTGGATTGGCATATACCTGTTCTTTTATATGATCCTGCACGTAGAAATCCAGCGGAGTCAGATCGGGAGATCTAGATAGCCGTGGTCCATTGCGACCAAAAGTCTTCAAATATGTTCGCTAGTTCATGGTCACCATTGGCGGAATGTGCTGGATCTCCGTCCATTTGATACCAGGAATGACGAAATATGATAAGAGGTAGTTCTTCTACAAAATCAGAGTTCTAAATGTCTATGAGGTTTTGAATGAAACTCGGTCAAACATAACAAGGTGGAATACATTGAAATTAAAATTAATTTGAAAATTGGCTTGTTTAACAATATGAGGATTTTTTCTAGCTCAGTAATGCAAATTTCGCCTATTTATAACAGCTACCCTACTAAATTTTGCCTCGTCCGTCCAAATAATCCATCCTGTAATAAATACATCGTTGAATTCTTAAGGGTTCTTCTAAAAGCAGCGCAAACACCGATGCTTATTTCTTTGAAATAACTGCCACTGATAATTTCAAAGGTTCTTGTGCTAATGAATAAAAATTTCAACATTTTCAAAATAACTGGAATAATGTAAGAGGTAGGTATCCGGACTTCTGATAAACTTGTATCTAAAACAGCATGTACAAATGAAGTACGTAATAAAAAGGGCGCCATTCTACTTAAAGTAAGGAAGTTGATGAGGACATCTGGTATAACCGGAAAAGCAACCATCTTGAAAATATTTTCATTGAGTGGACCATGGCATATTTAAGTCCAAATTAAAAAAAAAAAATAGATTTGTACAACTCACATTACTTTAACGAATGGTTTCAATCAATTATCTTGTACACTACTATACACGTACTTACGCTACATATTTTAAACCTTTGACTGGGAAGTCAAATAACTTTCTAATATTAAATGGAACACCCTAAATTCATTATCGTAATTAGATTATAATTTCAGCCATTTATAAAATTATTTCTTATCAAGGATAATACCGAAGTATTTGACTTCTGAGACTGTGATTGAATAATAAACTTAAATGTAAAAAAATTAATGTTTTAACAAATGTTTAAAATGATGTCTGTCATTTTCAATGTACAATACTGCTCTATTTGTGAGCAATCTTAAGCGTACTTTTGTAAAATAATTACTAGAAAAATGTAAGATGTAGGATACAAGAATAGGGAGCCTCAATTCAATTTTATAAATGGTTAAAATTAGAGTTCGAAATACTATAATGAATACAGGATTTTCCATTTAATATAAGAAAGTTATTTGACTTTAATGATAGTCCAAATTACAAGTAATATTTCTGTCCACCTTGTATTACATTTTCAGTAATAGTTAATTTTCCAAAAACGGCTAGAGTTAGGTATAGAAAGCATAGCATTAACTTTTATTTCATCCACACTATCTTATCAAAATATGGACATTCTATTTAAATTTTCACCACTTTGGCGTGAAACCTTTTTTTGAATCGCCCAGTATATATCAAGACACTTTTAAAACTTAACCCAACGAATATACATAGTCCTAAACAAAAATATTTGATCGCTTTTCGTATATGTAAAAATCAATAAGGAAGGCTTACAAGTTTCCATTGGTGACATATTTTGGGGACTCCATCGGAATTACCGTAAATTTAATCATCTGAAACCGTATAAAATATGTTTGTTTATGTTTACGGAACGAAGAACATGAATTTCCTCGGAACGGTAGGGTATACAATAAAGGTATGCCCTTGGGTTACGTTTCAAGAATAAAACAGGTATAAGTAGATATAATTACATAATTAGCTAAGGCAGACGGTAATGTCGTTAGCACATAATGACATAATTTATGTTATTACGTCTATTGGAATTTTAACATCGTCTTTCAATGCTAATTAACTACAATTTCTATTTCTGTATGTACTTACTAATTCACAATTATTACACTCAATCGGATGTATTCTATATTTTGTCATTTCTCATTTAAATTTTTATCTAGAATATTTTTTATCGTATAAAGATTGGAGACAGCAGGTTTCATTTTATAAGTACCTACTTATTATCCCGTATTATGTGAAAAGGTATCTTTGCAAATACAAAATTACTAGAAACTTGTCGACTAGAGTAAAATTTGTAATGTGTTTAAGCTTGTAAATTTTGTCCATAAAAGCGGTGTTATGAGTCCAATTTGCATTTATGAATATAATGACTTGTCTATCAATTCGTGAATTTTTGCTATGGTGGCCATTGAAGCGTGACACGATGTGTTATCTCCCATTTTTCTTCAAATGCGGCCGTTTTTCCATAATTTTTACCCCTTTGGTTTTCCTTTTTTCAATAATAGAATTTTAGGATTATCTCAAAAAACAATCGCCATCACTTCGCAGTCTACCGTTTTGATGGTGCCTTGGTGTATCGAAGTTCTATCTACAGTTATTAGTCGACGCCAAAACTGCGACTTATTTCGCTTAAACTACTTCAGTAAGGCTTTGGAAATGTTCGTTAGAATGCGTTTTTGATCCAGAGAGAGCAAGCGCGGCATTCAACGCGGT
Source organism: Oryctes borbonicus (assembly GCA_902654985.2). Classification (NCBI taxonomy): domain Eukaryota; kingdom Metazoa; phylum Arthropoda; class Insecta; order Coleoptera; family Scarabaeidae; genus Oryctes; species Oryctes borbonicus. The sequence continues at coordinate 1,581,986 of LR736872.1, forward strand.
TACTGTTTTTATGTCCAAATCTTCAATCAACATATACGTTTTTCTAGATGCCTCTGCTATTTCTCTAAACCTTTTGTGAATTTTTCCGATGTTATCGATAGTAGTTGTAGTTTTTGGGAGTCCCAAACGTTCATCGTCTACTAGGCTGCTACGACCACGTTTAAATTCAGCTGTCCAAGATGTTACAGTTATAGAGCTCCCATAAATAGCATTCACCTCTGTTTTAATGTATTGCGTTCCAAATGCAAAAATCCGAAATGCAAATTCATGTTGGCGTAAGGTGTTTTGTATTCTTTTGTATATTTTGTCTCTAACAATGAAAATAAAAGAGATATTTACAGAGATAAACACAAATACCGCATTTCGATATTGTATTCAAGTCGTTTCTGTTTAATCACCACGAGTACAGTAAACAAAATATCGTTCTTAACTATTGATTTAAAATTTGAACCCTAAGTAGCTTTTTACGAAGCGGAGTACTTAAAAAAAGTTGATGCACATGTATGAAGTTAAAGATGACGCAGGCCTTCTAGTGTACAACACTTATTGTGCTAAAAAAAATGCACGGTTTTTATAATCAATGGTGCGACTGTGTCGAAGCGAGTGTATGTATATATAACTATCGTCTGAGAGGTTATCTATCATCAGCGGCACCCGCATATCTCGTCTGGAGACTTCAGTTTATCCACCTATGCGAAGTAAAGGTCCTTCTAGTAGTTAAGAGCTTCCATTAAAAAAATAAATTCCGTTTTCTAGCCTATTACCTTTGAACCATGGGCGGTAGAAGGATATTATGGGGTAGTAGAAGTCCAACGACGATAGTGGTGAAACGGGAGAATAGCTTCTCTTGTATTCTCTCACTTGAAGTTAGAAAAGTGTCTAACTTCTAAATTAATGTAAAATCTTTCCACAACAAGTTTTTGTGCAAGTTTAGGTATAGTTAAGTGAAATTTCATAAATCAATAGTCGACCAGTCTTCATAAAAATTCGCTCGTTGTAAGATTGTATGTGATATAAAATATCATCAAAGAGCATAGAATCTCAACTACAGTTGCGTCCCCGTATTATGCTATATCAAAATTACTGGTATCCGTTTGTAATTCAACATCAACAAAATAGTAAAATCACCCGAAGTGGATGTGGAAATAAAACAATCGCCAACGCGATTAAACAACGGCGTGAAATGACGCTAATTTTATAATTGACTGTGAGTCTGTAGAGATAAGTTGTATCTGAATAAACCTCTGATAAAAAGGTTCGAAAATAGATATTGGAATTCAAGCATTTCGCCATACGAGGTTTTGTTTCTACAACTCATCTAAAAATTTATTTATATATTCAAATCAATTCTAAATTGTTGAAAGAGTGTTAATGTTAACGATTACATATGGTATTAACCAAGAAATCATCGGGAAAAAGGGAAAGTTATTGGAAAAATAAATAATAGGAAGTATAAAGTAATAACAGCAAATAATGTACAACTTATAACAAATAAAATTTTAATATATTTTTATCGTTAAAATAAAAGTATTATCATTTATAAAGAAGACATCCAGACACCCTAGACAACAACATAAAAAAGCCTACATATATAGATATGTACAGGCTGTTTACGGTCTTATGATTTTAGGTCATTAACGTAAAAATATATTAACAAAAGTTGCATAATAAGCCATACTAATGTTAATTTTTTTTAATGAGGTTCTTAACGCTAAAACGATTGATCAACAACATGTGCAAAGTAAATGTAAATTCAAACGATAGGTTATTAGTGAATTTTTTACTAAGTAGGCTGATTGTCTGTAACTTTTCCCATCTGTCAAGCTGTTTCATCAGTTGTCACTGCACTGCTGGTATGACGTAAATTCTTCCGAATAAGACATAATAAGGTAACTAAAAATGGTCCATCGCACCAACAGTGAATACGTTGACATTTTGTTAATTTGTGAGGAAGTACGCCAGAATTCTGTTGCTGCAAGTCGATTGTATGCTGAGCGGTTTCCTAGCAGGCCAACACCTATTCCACAAAAATTTACCGCAATAGTAATCCGTGCACGAGTAACTGGTGTATTGTAAACACGTCAAGGTCGGGATGGTAGACCTGGCCGACACCAACGAATTTTGGATGTCGAAGAAGATCGAAAAATATCTCGCCAAGTAAATGTATCAAATCGAATTGTCTGGTGAACACTCATATCTGTGCTGTTGAAAACCCACATGCTGTTCGTCGTAATCATTTTCAGTAGAGATTTTCGATAAACGTTTGGGCCGGACTGTCAACGGACAACTTACTGGCCCCATTATGTTGCCAAATCGATTGAATGGACATGATTATCTTTTGTTTTTGCAAAATCAGTTGATGGAACTATTGGAAGAAGTTCCTTGACAAATGTGGTCTCTTCACGATGGCCCATCGCCGCATTTTAATCGTTTAGTCGCCAACATTTAGATAATGTGTTTGAAAATAAGTGGATTGGTCAAAATGGTCCTGTTCTATGGCCTCCTCGGTCACTCGACCTTAACCCCCTTGATTTCTACTTATGGGACGTTATGAAGACCATGGTATATACCAACGAAATAATTGATTTAGATTTGACGTGAATGACCTTACTTTAAAATGTTTAATCACCCATTGAAAATAAAATCATAAGACCGTAAACACCCCGTATATGTAGGTTGAAGTTAGGAACTTCTTAGTTCTAAAGTTGGTTAGATTATAGTGTAATATGAACGTAATTATTATAAGGATAAACCAATTGAAGCCTAACCGACCTTTAATAAATATAACAAAGTGGGAGAAAAGAATTCCGAACGTTCATTGTAGATGGATAAATAAGTAGATAACTGTTAAATATTGCAATAAAAATTACAATGAATGAAAAAATTACTATTAAATTATATATGTTTATATCACTTGACAGATTGCATGAACTTTTATGAAAATACTATTTCCTTTGTTCTCTTTCCCTGAGAAGACGCACCAGCACTATGACTTCATCCACCTCTTGGAGAATCCCTACACTCTACACCAACATTCTATTCCTATCACTCCATCCATCCAATCCATAGATTGTTAAAAACAGCAATTTTTTTATTTATTTAAAGTTGAATTTAAAAAAATTCAAAACAGAAGAATTTGGTATGTAAATCATCAAAGCAGAGAATATTTCATTATTGAAACATTAGTACCAGAAAAATACTTTATGTACATTAACGATGATATTCATAAAGTGTTATGTAATATTGCAACAGAAAAACTAATTTCTACAATACACGAAAATAATTCGTGTATTGTAAATACACGAAAATAATTCATGTATTGTAAAAAAGCTAGATTTAGAAAATAAGGTAATTTTCTTAGAAAATAAGTGTTATTTAGTTATAAGTAAAAGTTTGAAGAATTGCAAATATGTTAACAATCAAATCATACAAACTTATTGTTATATATGCATCTTAGAGTTAGGAACTTCTTATTTCTTAAGTTGGCTAGAAGGGACTGTAATATAAACGTTATAGAATAAACCAGTTGAAGCCTAACCGTCTTTGAATATACACAACACTTTTCAGTGAACAGATAGAACTTATTCCTTTAGAGGTGACACATAAACAAATTACAAAAGTAAATATAACAAAATTTGATAGAATCGATATTGTTAAAAATAGTAGTAGTAGAAAAACAAATGCAAGATTTAAACGTATTGCCTTTGAACAAAGTGTTAACTCTGGAGTAAATGTAACGATAGTTGCAATATTTATCGTACTTTGTTTTGCAATCATATTTTATTATTATGTACAAAACCCCTATTGTAGAATATGGGAGAAAATGAAGCAAAATCAAATGTAAATGAGACTCCCACTGTATTAATAAAAAATGTCTTTTGAGAAAATAATTAGAAATAAGGGTAAAAAGTAACTTCAACATTTTTTGTTCCACATAATTATTCAGACTTAAGGGGGAGGAGTTACATAAGCCCACCTTGTTTATTAAACAATACGAATAATGATATAACCAATGTAGCCGGCGAGCGCGATGATAATCCATTATGTTCGTACACTGTAAAAGATATATGTATTTTTACAAAGCAATCACATCGACCAGTGTTGTAAAATGTGCATAAAAATTTATGTGAAATAACATAGCAATTGTAAATTTATTAAGACGTATGCCAAATTACTAAAACTAAGTAATTTCGCATTAAATTAGTAATAATACATAAGGTGCTACGTAATAATACAATATTTTAAATTTACATACTCACAAGGAAACATGCAGACTTATAGACCTCTATGACTGGCAGATTCGTAGATTACTAAGCTGTTTGGAACTTCATATTAAGGTGATTAAATCGAAATTCATCTTTCAATACATTGATATAATCATATTTTCCAAAAGTCAGAAACAGAAAGCGGTATTTTACAACACCCATAGTTTTTTATAAGTTTGCCAAGCCTCAAATTGATTACCTTTACTTCGCAAGGTTTTCTTGTTAGTTGGTTGTCCCACCATTAAATGGTTAAATGCTTTCCATTTCTGGGCTACGAAAGGCAAGCAGCTCAATCATTATCAGCGTGTCATTGTGTAGAAGAAATAAATTGCCACTTTTATAAGAATTTTTTTAGTAATTTTTATCTATTACTAAACTATAATAGTACATAACTTTAAAGAATTGTTTTCTGGAAATAATATTAATTTACATAACCATGACTATAACTGATGACGCAATCTGCAAAATTTGGTAGTAATATTTCGTTACAAATGCTAATATAATATCTTAGTGTTGCACGCTTGAAGAAATGCTCTTGAAGAAATGCAAAATTTGGAATGCCAGAAGGCAGAAGAAATCCTTCTTTTTGTTAATGACGAACGAGTCTTTGTATGAAAATTTAATTTGCCAAGGTCTGTGCTACTTTTAATGATTGTTTTTGAACAATTAAGCAAATTGCACATTTTAGCTTTGTTGAAATTTGAAATTCATAGGGGAAAATTGGTATTAGAAGATGGCACATTATGTGATGCGGACGAAGCATTGACATTACTATTTACGATTCTGCAAAAGAACGAAAAATAGATGCCGTTATCCATATCCATCAATTTTGAAAAAACATCAGGAACTCTCTCAGAAACATCGACGAATACTTATTTCAGTATGTCTTCATCGGATCTAGAAAACGCATTTAACGTGACAGAAATCGAAAAAATTCAGAATAAATGTACTAACAGTGCAACCGCAAATACTGCAAGCATAGCGATTTTATGTATGAGTATACACAACGTTCCATGAAATCAAACATGCATGCAAAAGCGGAGAACGCGATAAACATATAGCATATCGTCTATAATAGTCCACACTATTATAGACGATATGAAAGCTATAAAAAATAATATTCCATATTCGGCTTTTGAGACTGTCGCTAGAAACATTATAGGACGATATTCTAATACGTTTACTGACCGACATGAAGATGGAATTGTTTTAGGTAATAGCCTATATGTTTTATGTTGAAAACTTCACGAAAGATATACATATCTTAACAGACCACATAAAAGGCAAGTGCATGGTACTATACCAAGCGTTTAAAAATTATTATAAATTCACGAGCCGGTGTTTATACTTCAATTTCAATATGCAATATCCATAATCTTTCTATTACACTTTGGAAATGGTACAACGGTACCATTTTAAAATTCACCCTGATGCGGGAAGTAAATCAGGAAGAATGGCTACCGCCAAGAAGAAAGTCTTCTCCTTAATAAGGCAACTAAGTAATCTTTAAACGTATAAAATGGATACATTTCTTATTGCATTTGTATTATAAAAATTTGTTTATACAAAACATTTTGCGCTTAAAAAAACTTGATGGTAGCCATCAAGTCATCATATCATCATCATGTTCAAACTTTTTTATATTTTCAAAAATAAATCGTCGTATATTTTATATTTTGGCGTATGATTATATGATAGCCGTTACTCCACTTTATACTCGAGGAGTGCTGGTTTCAGCCAATATCGATGCCAGTACAGTCAAGCGAAAAATGCCACGCCAATAGGTGGCTTGAAATCGCATCCCTGCTTATAACTATTATATAGAACACAAAAATCATCATATCATAGAATTAATTGTTAATTAATCGATCTATTTCAGCGTTTTTGTTTAAAACTAAATACAAGTAGTGCATAAAACGACTACAGATATACCTATAAATACATCACTTTTCTTTATAAAACAATTAGATTTTTTCTTATTTAGTTCGAAACGAAAATAACTTCATACAATATGCTTGCTCTTTGTACATTCTATGTTCAAACCTACTACCCAAGTTAACATATGAATCGATTAAAATATCCAAAAACAGATATATGTTGTTTATTTTACACATATCAATTATTCAGACGTAAGCAGAAATGAAGTAAAGATATATTTTTATATTCAGCTAAAAAAAAGCTTAACGACTTACCTACTTTACAACATAAATTATAAAATTCTACATCGACTGGTGGCCTCTTGATCACTTTTATAATCACACCGCGTTCGTCAATTTCCATCACATTAACTGATCGAGTTTTCCGTCTAAAATTTCTTTGTTAATATGCACCAAAGTTATGCGACTGTTTCCATCGAGAGAGTTGCAGTAATTGGTTGTAGAGAAAATGGTAAGCGAAGTATATCATGCGATACGATATTCATTAGATAAAACGCATATTATACACCTACGTAGAATTTCTTCGTTATGCTTTTCTTGAAGTATTCAGGCTATAAATTTAGTCAGATAGCATGTACCGGTTAATCATATACAATCTTGAATCGTTTCAAGTGTACTATTAATCTTGTGACACACCATATATAAAAATAGCAACACTGAGCCCACTAAGATGTGAATGAATGAGTGTTGAAAAAAACAATTTGGGTCGCCAACAGTTACAAAGTACAGAAGTATGCCATACGTCTGACGATAGACTCATCCGTACGCCTGCAAAAACGAGTGCTTTTGCAGTAGCGTACTATCAATATTAAACATATATGTAATTACTTACTATTTTAGTTTGATTGTGTTGCTGATAGCAAAAATTTGCTGTAGTATTTCATCATTAGCATGGCTTCCATTGATGACTCAATCATACTCCTACGGCGAAGTGAAAATATGTTGGGGTATTTGGAAAATGAGCGTTCTGCGTCTAATGATGTGATGTTTGCAAATTTAAAAAGGACGTTTGCATTACATTCAGACTCTTGGTTTTCACTTAAACTCTTGTCTTCACGCACTATAGTTTAAAAATCGGGATTCTTATTTATAACCGCACATAAGTTATCGGTTATTAACCTCGCTACATTATCTATTAGATTTCCTAACGAGGCTTTGAGGTCATTTACTATATTTAGTACTTGATGTAATGAAAGCTTGGTGTTCTCTAATTTGGAAATAGTATCAAAAGAATTGAACAATTTTCGGAAATTTGCTCTATTTGAGTATGGATTTCGGTATGTGAAAGCAGCCGCTGGCTTACTGAAATTGCTTGGGCTTCTTGCGGATTTAAATTTAAGATACAATGTTTAATAATGCGTAAAAATTTCAATGACGGCTGTGGTGCCCGAGGAATACCCGGAAAAGCCTGTTTAACTCACGAATGCGTTTTGGAAATTTAATAAAAACTTTTTTGGTAGAAACTATCAATTGATCAACTTTTGAATTATTGTTTCTAATAAATTGAGCTACAAGCTACAGCTGAAGTAAACAGGTTACATGAAGCAATTGAAGATGAGATTGTTTTAGTAACTTTCCAGCTTTAACCATATTTACCATCTGTAACCAACATTACAAGTTGGGTTATTTTGAACTTCCCAAAGGTATTTACTATAGTTTGTACTATCGTTTTCGCGTTTGTTTTATGTAATATTGTACTACGTAAAAGATGAAGCACGAATGCCAGATCGCTTTGCGCATTAACACCTTTAAAATACAATTCTTTCTTACATCCGTTGTTTCATCTGCCGTCAGCCATACTTTTTTTTTATTTTTTAATTCTGCCTTGATTTGATCCGTAATCGAGCTTTTCACCCACGGTAAATTAAGCTGTAATTGACCTCTTGTTGGCATTCTGGAATGTATTTCCCCCAAAACGAAATTCTTCATTGTCTACAATATCTTGTGGAATGTTGCACACACTTAACATAAAAACAAAGTCATTCAGGAATTTATAATATGGTACATCACTTCGCATTAAACATGTGCTGTTTGCTATTAACATCTACTATCTTTTACAAACAAAAAGCACGCCGTCGATTCGTCATCATTAATCCAACTAGTCATTCATATACATACTAACTGTACGCGTATGAATCCCAACTTTGGGTATGTCCGACCGCTTTCGAAATATATCATCGCCGCTAATGAGTTTCTGCAGGCTTGCTCATCAGGCGCTCTGCTATTATAGGTACAGTGCACTCTTTTGCAAGCGGACACCTTCTGTCGCTTTAAATTTGTCCGCTTAAAAAAGGTGCCTCTCTAAAAGAAATCTGAGGAAATATATACATATACATATATATCTACATAATACACGCATATCTATAATAATAATAGTATATGTATACTTCGAATAATAATACGACAACATGAATATTTTCTAATACCTACAGCTGAAGCAATTGATCAAAAATTATATAATAAATTACATTTCACTGTGTTAGATATGAAAGATAGTTATTGCCAAATAAAAATTGACGATAAAGGCGCAGATTATTACACATTTAGCTCACTGTTCGGAGGTATTAATTTTGTCGCCTCCCATTTGGTGTGCGTTCAACACTCGAAGTATTTCAAAAAAAGAATTATGAAATATTTGGTGACCTTGAAGGTGTTGGCAATAAAGCTGTTAAATTCACGGAGCAAATTTTCTCACAGAATGGGATAGAGTTAAATGAAGATTACGTTAAAGCCATATCGTGTATGCCAACTCCTTAGAACAAAGCAGATCCACTTAGGCCGCTAGGTATGGCCAAATTCTTAGGGTTTAATCCGGATATGTCAAAAGTAACAGCGCCGTTAAGATTATTAACACGGCAAGACTGCTGTACTAAAATGTTGTTACTCAAATAGAGTGGTGACGTCGGGAGCAGTTTGTCATTGGCGTTCCGTTCGGTGGCAGGCTAAGTCTCGCATGTGTGTAACTCGCCACGTAGGAGATAGGCAGAGAGCAATGGCAGTACCGGCCAGTACGTAGTTAGTAACCGAGTGGAGAGCATCGTAGTGACGTTCAGCTTAAAATATCTAGATATTTCGTTAGCATTTCATTTTATAGGTATCCTTTTTGGTATATTTTGTTACTGTGCGATTTTAACAGTGCTTCTTTCATTTATTTCATTATTGCCATACTTTAGAAGTTTTGGTTTTGGTTTATATTGTTACTGTACTGCTTTAGAAGTGTCTTTTTCGTTTATTTCGTCACTGCCCTTTTTTGGAAGTTTCATTTTCGGTTTATTTTGTTAGGTACTCTCATATTTTTGGAGTATTCTTTAGAGTTTATCATTTTCCAACAATGCCGAGAATGTCAAGCATTGTTTCAGAATATGGCACCATTTTCACTACCATTAACAAAAAAGAAGTGCATTGCACCATTTGTTCTACGAAATTATGATCTAGGGGCATATATACTCTTGAGCGGTATCTGAAAAATACGAGGCATATTGAATACCAAAGAGGTGTTTCACATGATAAATTTGTAATTGATTTATGCGCAGCTTTTCTTGGTGCCAGTATTCCATTAAATAAATTACAGGATCCACTTTTCCGTGGGTTTCTTAAAAAATATACCAACCAAGATATTCCCCATCCATCGACAATTAGAAAATATTACATACCTAAGCTATTCGATAAAACAATAAAGCAAATCAGGTCAAAACTAGGTGAAAATTATCGTTTGATACGCGCAGATGAAATGACAGACATTAAAGCTGCAATGGTTGGCACATTGCATACGGAAAATTTTCCAATGTAATTTTTGATAGCTACAAAAATCAGATTGCGTGTCACTACAAAAGATATTACCGACATTATCATTAACAGCGTAAAAGATGTAGCTGGTGACGACTGCTTAAAAGTTCTACTTTTTCTCTCAGATTCTGCAAGCGTAATGTTAAAAACAGGTACGGAGCGTAAAAAACGTTTTCCAAACATGTTACATCTAACATGTGTTGTGCATGGAATACTTCGAATTGCTGAACTTATTCGTGAAGAATTTCCCGATGTTAATTCATTAATTAACTCATTTAAAAAGATTTTATTGAAAGCACCAACTAGGATAAAGTATAAAAAAGGTGCCCGAATATACCTTTGCTGTCACAAGCTGTATTAACACGATGGGGTACATGGTTAGAAACCGCATTTTTTTATACCCAACACTTTCGTATTTTAAAACCTTTTGTATTGAAGTTAAAACGAGATGCTTCCAGTGTTACAGCAGTCCAAGCATTAATTGTAAAAGGGGATTTAGTCGACCAATTAGAATTTATTAATAAACATTTCTCAAGCGTAACAAAAACGATCCCTTCAACACTTAGAATCATTGTTTAGTAATTTAAAAAGTATAGAGGGATCGATTGGCGAAAAGATACGGAACAAAATTAATGCAGTTTTACAAAGAAATCCAGATTATGTGCTATTAAAAGAAATTTCCAATAACACTTTCACTACCCAGAATGAAAGTTTATGTTTAAAATATAAGGATTCAATTGCATACTTTCATTTCGCACCGGTTACTTCATGTGACTTAGAAAGATGTTTCTCTAGATGTAAAAATATATTAACTTACGAACGAAACCATTTTAGAACGAACAATTTAGAAAAATATATCATAGCTAATTCCTATTACAATCGTATCGAAAACATACTTGACGATTAACAAAATATAACTTTCAATTTATCTACGCTACTGCATATATCCGATCGACGCTTGACTGACTAACACTCGCATCGAACGTTCTCACTCTAATCATAATAAAAACATACATCTAACGATGGACTGGGAGCTTATCTTCTACAAGAGGACGTTTCCATATATGTAGAAGTCTAAATGCAGCTGCGCAAAAATACACGCAAATCGAAAAGGAAATATTGAGTATCGTATTTTTCATTCAGAAATTACACTATATGATTTATGGACTAAATATTAGAGCAAATACAGTCCATAATCCTCTAGAAGAAATCTTTAAGAAAGATTTAGCGGCGATAACACCCCGGTTGCAACGAATGTGGTTAAGGCGTTTAAATCATAATTTAAGATTTAAACGTAACTTACAAACCAGGTAAATAATAAACAAAAACGAACATTCGATAATACATTCCGTTTTTGCAAAATTTGACTTTATCGCTCCAAATGATATTATACAAAAATGTATCATCTTCTTGTACTAAAACTAAAACCCATTTACAGAATTCTCTTGGATACTATTTTTAATAGACTGCTACTTATGCTTTACTAAATTCCTGTGAATTGTTTTGGGCGATGATCTGGGCGCCAGTTCTACATCATGGATTGAATTAGTCAGGTATGCAGTAAAAATAACCCGATATCGTCTTCGTCATGCACCAGGCGTTTGATTCTTCTTGCTATTCTAGTAAACGAACCAAATTCTCTGCAATTTTTTACTACCCGATTGACAGTGTCTCGAGTAGGTTTTGGTTTATTAGATTACCTCTACACATGTTTTTTTATAATACGATTGCATTCGCCGTAAACTATAATGAAATTTAAATATTCATTTGATAATCTTAAGCGCGACATTCTCGTTAAACTAAGAAATATGCGCAATTACGAACAACTGCACTGTAGTATAAAGTGCCAAGCGTTTATTTAAAGAAAAATGGAAAACGTATTTGTCCTCTAAATGTTACTATGCTGTTGCTGATTCTTAGAAGAAGTAATAATTGTTACACACATATTTATATTCATACCATGCTTATACATTTATTTTTATTATATGTTTATCTTCTCTTTAACTGTTTAGCATGTATTTGAATATTTGCTTCTTTTATTTATAAGTACTACCTACTTTTACTTGGCGATTGATATACATTGTTATTATGTCCGGCATGGAAATACATTATTACTATTATTATGCATTAACGAAACGTTTGTCGATACCCGACGAAAGAAAATGCCGAAGAAAAAAAGGGATGAAACCAAAAATGATTACCGACTTAAACTGTTAAAGAATTTCTGAACAAATGGATGGCCCGGAAATAAGCATCATGTCGCGACTGGATGTTTTGACGGTTCCGATGTATTTATCGGTGGCACGTCTTTTATTCTGTAACTATTAGCTATAATGTGAAATCGCGAAATAAACTTACTTAACGCTTCATACGTTTATTAGCAAACTAACAACTAAGGAATCGTACTGAGAATCTATCTGCTACACTGCTTGTGAAGACTACTTCTTGAATGCTACTTCTTCAATCCTCTTTCTTGAATTTAAAACGGATGTATTTAAAGGAGCGTTATTCGGCCCACAATTCAGTGCTGACCAATGATGGTGAGCAAAATGCAAGTTTAGCTTAAAACTATGAGTAAAACCTAAATCTCTAAATTCCTGGGCTATACTGTAATGACAGGGAAGTGTGTCGATAGTTATAAATCTAACATGATTTATACGATAGGCCGTAGCCGATATTACGGTTAGAGATATTGGCAGGCTAGGAATTTCACTGAATATTAAAAATTCTTACTCTGAATCATCTACAACCAGATTAAAATGTGTACAGCAATATAAATGATTAAATCTGGGTATCATTGGAAATTCCAAATTTCAGAAAGGTTTCATATAATAAATGGAACAAATAGATAAATAGATAAGTCTTGTTTAATTGCTAAGTTATTTGCCTCTAGGCGTATCTGAGTCCAAACACATCATACGCTGCGTTTTACATTGCGTAAAACATTTTGTAAAAAACCAAAGCACAAGGAAGGAATTGAATTATTGTCAGCGCTGTTACAGTATCTTAATTTTCTGCTTAACTATATTGATTATTCGCCGTCTCAGTTACTAATGAGTTGAATACGCAAGACAAAGCTGCCTACTTCGGTTGCCTTATTGCAATCACAATTATGTGAAAATGTTCAGGAAAAGCTAAAAATCAGGCAAAATATTAGCAAGTATGCACGCCATTTATTGTGGCCAACCACACATATGGTCCATTTCTGCAAGAATTTGAAGTGAGAATCATCGATGAAGAGGAACTCTTCGGAGAAAGGTAAAGGAAGCGGGAAGATAGTTAATTGAGTAGTTAATACAGTTTGTGAGATTACTTGCGAGATAGACGTGTAAGTAATACAACTTAAATAGTTGTTTAATTGCCAATTCCGTAACACGTATTTTGATAATACTGCCAAAGATTTGAGACCTATACGACCAAACACTTATATTATGACAACCATATAATTAAGCTGTGGGAACTTGGGCGGGTAATTTGTGAACCATGGAACACCCGAACGATTACTTTTTTTTTTTTTTTTTATAAACATGTATTATGATTATACATGATTATAGAAATGAAGCGGGAAATGCTATGAGGCGAAATAGAATTGACATAAAAGGATCTATTCATAACTTTTTTTTCCCCTTACACGCATATCCACATCACAAATAAATAAAATTATATCTACCAACTTTGTATTTATTTTTAAGAAATCATACAACAAATACAAACAATATACGTCATAGGTATGTTGTACCGATATTTTCTCTCTTGCTCGCCTCACCTAGTTTCGTTTGGAAATTAAATTCCCTGACCCTGTGCGTACCATATATTTACAGGCGAAATTTCCTTAAATCATGGCCAAAATTCCAAACAAAAAGGTCTAATTGCTTTTGTCATTTAAACCTAATTGATTCTATTATTCCTCAGGTATCAAATCCCGTTCACTCTTCTAATAAGAAATCATACAAACTCATTGTTTACGCAGTACTTTTAAAAGTAAATGTACTTTAAATGATTGAAAGAATATCTTCTTTTTTACTTCTTTTAAGCAAAGAGTTGTCTCTCAAACAAGATCAACTTTATAGAGTTGCCAGTTGCACCGACACGAATTAAAATTTAATCTTAAGTTAAAACAAGTGGAACGCGATAACTAGTAATAGTATAGTATAAGAAGTAATTTTCATCTGAGAACAAAGTGCGGTTGCGATGAAAACTAGGGTATGAGCGAATACAGAGATCTTCAGGTACTTGTATTTCGGAGGCCAACTTTTTCTGACTTCTTTCGTATCTGTATACTTAATATCATGTGACCCCAATTATAAAAAAAGAAATTGTTTTATGGCAGAACCTTCATCCATAATTGAGGTAATAAAGTTTCAGCACCTTTGTTACATATTTTTTATTAACAGTGTGCATAAAAATATTATATGTATCTTCGCAATGTCTTCCCATCATAAAAACATAAAAATATACTCTTGTAAACGGAAATATGTAATTTTGTGTAATTTCGCCCGTGTGCAGCGGTTCAAGTGTGGTTCCAATCTAGACGGCAAGTCAAAACCTCTCTTGTATCAGTATTTTAGGTGGTAAAAAGTTTTATGCAAAATAATGAGAATGTAAAAATATTCATCAAAATTAACATCATTGGCGAAGCATTTTACACAGTTTTGCATATTGTTACTGAAGTTACTTAATTCCACGCTTTCCTTATAAATAACGTCGAAACAGTTAATCGACTGGCTAGGTCTTCTAGAGAACTAATCGTGTTCGTTTTTGTTAAAATGTGTTTTGCTAATTCGTCGACAAGTTGCAGTTGTATCGGGAGGAACAATTATTTAATTTATTAGTGTTAAATCTTGCGGATGAGGTGAGATACACCATTATCAAGATTATTTTGCATTTCTTCGCAGACATTTTCTTATGGAATTCGTACAAAAACTCGGTTATTATTTCATATGTTATCTGCGGATAAAGCGTTCAAGTTAATTCTGCGAAATCTACAAGGTCTTGTGGTTTTACCGATCACAAGTGTTTTTTTCTCTGTATTCGGGCAGAGTAAAATAATCAGCCGCTCTTTAGCAAATTTTCAAGCAACCCATTTCTCTAAAGCATGAAAAAGGGGGTCCATCATTGTAAACGTCTCTACGATTAAAATTGCTAATCAAAGGCTGAATTTTTCTTTAAAATTATTAGCATTAATACTTGTACTTGCTTCCGATGTTGTTTTAAAGATAATATTATGTTTATTTTTAAGTATTTTAACCAATCAGGTGTGGCTGCTGACAATTTTTCTTTACAATGTGTCATGGTGGAAACTTTAATAAACTGGCATCCTAAGTTGGTTCACATTTACTTCGGTCAGGTTAAGAAAATTTTAGTAGCAAATGGAATAAAACATAAGGATGATACAAACTCATTTTGCAAAGAATGTTTATTTGGAAAACAACACAGGTTAGCATTTGCTGCAAGTGAATCAAGGGCCAAGAAAATAGGTGAACTAATTCATGGGAAGGTCGAAGGTCCCATGGAGGTACCATTGGGTGAGTCGAACTTCTTTTTGTTCGTTTTGTATATTTTCTCAAGAATTGGATGCAGTGCAAAACATTGGAAAGTTTTTAATTAAATATGATCGAAACTAAGTCAGGAAATAAAGTAAAAAAGGTAAGAACAGAATGGATTAGAATTCACTGAAGCAATTGCTAGAAAACAGAGAAATATTATATGAAAGATCCTGCGCTTATTCACCACAGCAAAATGAAGGAGCAGAACGAGAAATGCGCACACTTGTGAAAGCGACCAGAACTTTACTCCATAGTTCAAACATGAACAAAAATTTATAGGCGGAAGCAGTGAATACAACGGTGTTTGTCTGAAATCGAGCCAGCTGTAGTTCGACGAAAAATGAGACACTTTTTAAACGATGCTTTGGCAAAAATTTTGATGTGAGGGTATTGAAAGAATTTGGTTCAACTGTTTCGGTACATATTATAAAAGAGAGAGAAAATTAGATGCAAGAAACGAAGAGGATTTTTTTGTTGGGTACGGAGACTCGGTAAAAAGATATAGAATTTTCTATCCCCAAAGAAACACAGTTGAACTTCACAGAGACATAGTACTTATACCAAGCAATGTTGCAGATGATAAACTGACACATGATAAGGATCAGGAAACCAGAAAGCAAGTGGTAATGTTAGAGTTAGATGAAAGTAGTCAGGAAATTACAGATGTACCTGTTTTGTGTCAAGATGATTCCAACATAGACATAAAGGTGAATGAAGTTGAAAGAAAAGAGCACAGAGAAGCGGAAAGAAAAAGACGAGAAACCCGAAGACCCAACTGGATGGAAGATTATGAAATGAGTTTTTATACCGAAACGGAAGAGCCAATAACCTATGATGAAGTTGTAACAAGCAAGAATAGTGATAGGTGGAAAGAAGTTATGCAGAAAGAACTTCAAGTGTTATAAGAAAATAAAACCTGAGCAGAAGTGCCGTGGCCCGCGAATAAAAATGTAATAGAAAGTGAGTGGGTCTTTAAAAGAAAAAGTAAGGGCGAGTTTAAAGTGAGACTACTGGCGCGCAGTCTTCAACAAGAGTGTGATGCTGAGTTGTACGACCACCAATGGCTAAATTAACGACTTTTCATATTTTATTGGTAGTTAGTGACAAGTTGGGAATGCCAATATATCAAATGGATGTACAAAGTGCATTTCCATACGGAAACATATAAGAGGAGGTGTAAATGTCGTTACCGGGAATGAATAAACAAAACGGTGATGTTATATGTAAGCTTAATAAGTCTATATATGGGTTGAAGAGATCTTCAAAGTATTGGAATACCAAATTTGATTCTCTAATGCGGCATTAGGGTTTTGTTAGGTGACAGAACGATTGTAAAAGCACCGAGAACAACAAGCTTTATGTACTATTGTATGTAGATGACTTGTTAATTTTAAGTATACATAAAAATGATATAGATAATTTAAAAATTGTCTCGTAGGAAAAGTTTCAGATGAAAGACTTGGGAGTTATTTATGAATCAAAATTAAGCAGAATTTAAGAGAGGGCTTTACAGAATTAAGTTAGAAAAATGACTTCGAAAATGTTTTAAAAAAATTTTAAATGCAAAATTGTAATAACGAAAAACAAAGAAAGTGGGCCTAAAATGCAGAAAACTTGTAGGAAATCTAATGCATGTGGGTTTGGGTTCTAGGCCAGATTTGTGTGAAAGTGTTAGTCTCTTAAGTCGGTTTCGAGACAAAGCTGGCGAGAATCTTAACAAAACCTTAAAACGAGTTTTAAGATATGTTAGGAGTACGCTGTTGTTAAAACCAGATAATTCTAGCAATATTTTATATAGTTTTATCGACTTGGATTGGGCTGAAGATGCGATAGATAGGATGCCTCTATTTCCTCTACAGAATCTGAGTATGCTGTCCCTAGTTTCGCAATTACAGAGGCTTGTTGGCTACGAAAGATCATTATTAATTCTACTTTCTTTATGAACAAACAAGTTATTATATACGAAAACAATAGGTCAGTTATTTGCATAGTCAATAATTCCGAAAACAATAAACGCTTAAAGCACATAGATGTTCAGCATTTTTTTTATAAAGGAGAAGAAAGGTATTATAGAAATTATTCAGTTAAAAACTGAAAACCAAGTGGCAGGACCTGTTCACAAGTAAAATTTGGAAAACATAGATTAAGTAGGATTAGTAAAGGGTAATTTTATTGAGGTGATGTGTTAGTAAGAATGCAATAAAATTAGCTTACTTTTTGTTTGCTTAAAGTTGGCACTAAAAGAATTACGGTGAATTTGGTTAAGGTTGGCAAGTGTAGTTAAGTTAGTCTAGTTCTATTTTCGCGGTAAAAACTCGTGTTTTTGTATTGTTTGCGAAAGATCTAATTGTTTGGAAAACAAGATGTTACAATATGTTGTGTCTTTTAATGTTATCCTCGAGGATCTTCCACAAATTTTCAATCACATTAATATCCGGTGTCTGGGCCAGGGCTTTCATGTAAAGAGGCAAGTGGTAAAAGAGCAATTCTCGCACTGTCGTAGACGAATGTTTAGGGTCAATACCTAATTTGGGCACTGATAATTTTGGATATTTCTGATATTCTCTGACGATCCACGGATCATCAACTATTGTAAAAATCTTATTAACACCAATCATAGACTTATTACGAGCAGGAGTTTCACTAACAAAGCGCTCAATTTAATTTACTAATAGAACAATACCCAAAAAATATAATGCTAAGATAGCTTAGCTTCCTGATGGTATTGATTTTTTATCTCTACGTTCTATCGCTGTTGCCTCACAAATACTCTCAAAACCACGCTGATGACGCCGGGTAGGCAGAAACATCTCCGTGTGTTAGTGTATTTTTTCTCTCCTTTTGTTGCGTTTGCCGTGAATTATTCCATCAATACCATGAGGAAGCTAAGCTATCTTAGCATTATATTTTTTGGTTATTGTTTCTAGGCATTTTCTGATGTGTTCTGAATAGAGCAATGTTTGTTACTGTTTTGAAGATGACGAACTATTAGTTCATGTAATTCTAGACTTATATGTCGGATGCCGGCCCATCTTACATTCGTGTACTAATATATACAGAAATGTTGATAGATTGATATTTTGCAGTAGTAAACTTTTCTTAACATACGAGGTATATTTCCAAAGTTCTGGGAATTATGATCCAATTAAATTACGCAGAACTTATAGGCAATGATACTGGTGATAGACCAGTCTTGACATGTTTATGCAGCTATTCAGTGTAATATAGTTCAGTCTGAGTCAAGTGTTCTACTGATATAGACGCATTTTCGTAGCACTGTTTTTGTAACCATGGAAGATGCGGTTAAATCTCAAACAGCAATAATTCTCTTCCTTAGAAAGGGGGTGTGAAAACTTCAGAAATTATTTAACGTCTGCAAGCAGTGTTTGGTGAGTCTGCAGAATCTAAAAGTAGTGTATAGAGGTGGATCGATCGTTTTAAAATTGGTAGAACATCATTAGAAAACGGTCAATGCAGTAGAAGAAACATTACTGCTGTGGAGGACCTACTGAAAGAGGACAAGCGAATGTCGCCAAATTAGAGAGTACGCCTAGGAATAGGTACACATCTTACATGATTGTTTGTCTCTCTTTTACACATCGAAAACCCCATAAGGAAGGAACCTCTCTCTCTAACATACTGAATTCCCATAAAGAGGATCCAGAACCAGCGAATTCCCTCTACTAGCCAGAAAGACAAAGCATGTTTTGAACGATTTACGATGGGAATTGCTTCCGCATCCACCTTATTCACCAAATCTCGCACCGAATGGTTTTCATCTGTTTCCGGTTTTGAACAGATCTTTATGGAGTGGACCGCGCAGACAACGATAAAGTTCTTTGAGAACAGCTTAAAAAAATAATTTATTGTTGGGATAAATGTATTGAGTTAAATGGAGATTATGTAGAAAAACTGCACTACTACACTACTACTACACAAATTGACAAAATAAAAAAAATTATAGCTAAATTCCCAGAACTTTGGAAACATCCCTCGTACGTGCCAATTTTTTTATTTTTTTTAATAGTTTTATTGACAAATATTTAAGCTGGGAGTCATTGTATACAATTATCTATCAAATGTCTAGCATAACCTTGACTACAATTTATAGGATATTAATCATCCACTCGAATTTAACCTTTAAATCAAAGAACTTTTTATGTATCATCAATTTATTCATTTTTTACCTCAAATTGATTCACCTTGTTTACGCAATCAATGTTTTTTGTCCCCACCCGCAATGACACAAAACAATGCACTAAGATAGTAAATAATAATAAATTAGGATATAAATTTAAGAGCGTTTTTGGTAAACACAATTTTGAGGTTATGTAATGCCGTATGTTAGAGTTCCCCCTATACTGTTCAGTTGCATTACGCAAGTCAACTATTCAAATCGTGTTTTAAAAATATTTTTGTGTATTAAAAATACTAATGAAGTGAAGTTTAATATGCGAATAAACAAAATAACATTATAAACTAGCAATATCTATATACTAATAAACATAACCTAAACAAACAAATTAAAATGTTTAAAACCATGACTAGTAATAGTGTTTACTACATAAAGCTGCAGTTTTTGATCTGTTGAGGAAATAATCATTGAGAGGTAAGCATTTTACATCGTTTTGAGTTTTCATATGCATGTACAGTGCGTTTCAAAAGTAATATAATATAAAGCGTTTCTTAAATAGTTTTATGAATGCGATCTGCATTATTTTAGCTAAACATGGGTGATAACAGTGACGATTCGGAAGAAGATATCATCCAAAAATATCTTCCAATCTTCCTCGATTTGAGAAAAGAAGCTTTGAAAAAAGCACATTCGACTTTTGCTCGGGAAAGTAAAACAAATGATTCATTAGCTCGCAATAATGCTGAAAAATTAGTTTCCAATGATCCCGTGCCGTCAACAAGTGCAGAAAATCTGCCTGAAGAAAAGAAACAAAAGATCGTAACTGACTTAGACGCGTATCAAGGCTTCCTTGATGACGATTTCCCCGATAGTATTTTTAATGATATATCTGACAGAATTGATGTAAATAAAACCGAAAACCGTGAATTTAACGATTTGCACGATAATATTTTTAATGAAATACTTGACGAAATTGACGAAAACAAGACCAAAAGCGACGATAATGATAATTTTGAGCCCGTTGTGAAGAAGTTCTCGAATATTTCACATTTGCATAGAAGACGCGCTTTAGCTATAAAGCGTGCTAAATTGAAAATTCCAATTTTATTTATCAAAGACATCTTAAAAGCAACAATTTGGACCATATCTACGACAACAATGTTGTTACCTTGCGAAAATCTCTACGTAAACGACTATGCCATTTTTTCTGGTGTAACTTGCAGAGGGACAATCGTCGGAATTGAGTTAAAATCTCTTAAAATTCATTTGGATGACGGAACCGGGATGTTAGAGTGCTGTTTGGATAACGATTACTTCGGGGAAAATTTAGAAAACGTCTCCATTGATAATTCGTCGATAATACAAGAATTCCATAGACAGTCTCCTGTGGAATACCAAGGTGTAACTTTACCTTCCTTGATTCGGAGAGGTGATATGGTGCAGGTGATTGGAAATTTACGTTTTTATTATACGAAGAAATTACTTTACGTGAGGAGATTGTGCAAAGAACCCGAGATGTCGCTTTCCCGGGAAATAGTTTTTGTAAATTTTGTCAAAAGACTCTATGTAGCTTATTCTAAGTCAAAGAAGTATTATTAAAAATATCTACATTAATTTTTATATATATATAAAAAAACGAGCTTGGAGGAGCTGGGATTTGAACCCAGGACTTTCAGCATGCGAAGCAGACACTCTACCACTGAGTTACACCCCCTGTTCTCAAATAGTTTCGTTAATCATAAGATATCCACATGAACCAAATTGGAAACATTCAAAGTTCAATTTATTTAACATTTGTTCATTTTCATAAATAACATTGAATTAGATTATGTTACTAACAACTTAAATAGCAGTAATTAAAAAAAATCTACATTATTATTACGAATATACTAGCTGCCTGAGCGTACATTACAGATACTGATAAATGTTAAATTACTACGGTACGTTGCATATCCCAGTAATTTAATACTTTGTATTAAATTATGTTATTATCGCGCTTCGTTGTAATTCTTTCCATACGTAGCGGACATTTAAAGCAATTATTTTCTAATTACTTTAATGGGTTACGTATGTAACGTAAAAGGGTTAACAAGTCTAGCGTGAGCACTTTACAAAGTTAAATGTTGAACGATTCGTCAATAGACGCGGAAACTAATTCAAAGATCAATTTTTTCGCGAATAATTTTCTTAAACTTTAAATTGGCAAGACCAGTGTTTTCTAAATACTATAGGTTTGTTGCAACATGTAGTTTGCGTATCGTATATGTACGATACCCTTGAATTGAGTAACTTGACTATAGTTTTAACATTACCTCAATAACTGGCATATACATAAATAAATGATAAAACAAAAAATAAGGCATTATGCTATTTTCTGCAAAGAATTGAGCCTGCATAAAACATTTTTGCTAAACTCCAGAAAAAAATGTAAAAACCGTGTTTATTAAGTCACCTATATGTTAGATTATTTGAAATTGTCACGAAAATTCAAATTCTCAATAAACGCAGTGCATAAGTGACTTGACATCAGGTTCAAATTAAAAAAAAAGAACGTTTCTATTGTATAGGGTGAAATAATTTAATGATATCATTTACTTAAAAAAGAAATGTTCATTCTAACAAAATACAAAAACAACCAATAAACAAAATATTCTGAAAAAGTAACGAAATAGGTACAATCATACTTAAACATAAATTTATTAATATAGTTAGGTAGGTAACATAAGATAATCGCGGGTGATATAACGCTATGGGGGATATGGCGCGGTCGTTTGTTTTCCTATTGACATCAGATGGCGCAGTATATGCTAGTTTATACCCTTGCCACCAGGCGGCGAATGATTTCCACAATCCTTTCGTCCGCCTAACCCTTTCAAATAACGTCTGTCTTTTTTTTGCAAGTGGCTTTGTTTACTTATTCTGATTATTTTTTAAAATAGCGACAGATGGTAGAATATGACGGGCTTTGTGAAAGGGTGATACGACGCGCGTTATTTACTCATCATTTTTATGAAAAATGTTTCTCCGCGGTTCCCGATACAAATCAGAGAGGATTCGTGGTCAGAAGATCTTCAGAAAGCTGCTCAAGCTGTTTCTGACGGCTTTGCAGTTAGAGCAACATTTCCGAACCCTTTTAAAACCCAAAAATCTAAGGAAAGGTCGACTTGGGCAACTTCCTGTTCTAGGCTTGGATGCAGAAATGAAGTGATCCATGTAAAACAAAAGTCGGATACGTTCCAACTAAACTTGCCTTACGACGAATGGCATTCAATTTAGTAGGTAAAAATTAATATTAAGAAATAAAGTAAAGTGCTTGGTAGGCATTGACTGGCCCAGAGTTTTCTTGGCTCAACAAATCTCTTGCTGTCCGAAAATCTCTAGGAGTGTCCAATCCAAGACCTCAAGGAATAAACGAAGAAGAAGTGTCTGCCTATTTTGCATTTCTTGAAGTTACTTTAGCAGAATATAATTTGTTTAACAGACCTTCCAATATTTACAACGTAGATGAAATCGGCCTACAGTTGAACAACACCCCAAATGAGGTTATTGTTGAAAACGCCAGTAAGGTAGTGCAGCCAAGGCAGTTATCGGAGAGAGGAGAAGCTGTCACCGTAGACGCATGTTGCAATGCAATATATACAATTGTCAAGGGTGTCAACAACCAGCAAGCCTAATTGGACAACTCGCCACCTTGTGCATTTTTGGAAATGAGAAGAAAATCGGCATACATTAACGAAGAAATATTCCTCAACTTGTTTAAAAAAATACTTTATTTACTCTTCATCTATGACATGGCATATTTCTCCAACACATTTGAGTGTAGGCTTTCACGACCGTAGTCCATAATAGAAATGTCTTTCGGGTGATGTCGCGTAGTTAATATTTTACTTGGCGTTTCGCTGATCATGCTGTCAGCTTCTTCAGGAGATTTCTAAAGGCTGGTGTTGTTGTCTTTTGTTCCTCGTTGTATATCCCATTTCTGTTCCGCTTTGCTGATCCATAACCGTTCCGTTCCGCTGAATCGCGTCGGTCCATCATATCAAAAACTTTATCAAATCCAAATTGACGATATTTTCATCTATCTAGTATCTTTTAAAGTAATAGCCAACCTATCAAAATATTAATCTAAGATGTCGCAGCACGACTTCGTTTTATATTTTAGACGCGTTTATTGCTACTACCGATAACAGACTGGCTAATAGTAGCCGGTCTGTTATCTGCAATATAAAATACTTGCTTGAAACTGCGGTGATTTGGTTTGGCTAAATAGACTTAGAGTTACTTACCCGCGATACTTACCTTCACCTACGCTGCCGATACAACACTGGCAACCATGAGTTTTCATGTGTTTCTTTTTAATTTTTGGGTATAATGTAAATTTTGATATCCTTGTGTAACTATACTACTTCGAATATTTGTTAGGGCTTCATCTAGTCCTTCTTTCGAAAAATCATGGTATTTTTCCCCTAGTTTTCTTATATTTGTTTGGCATGATTGTCAAGTAACCCAAAATCTGTAACAAAAAATATGAAAAATCATTTTCTAATTTCAAATACTAAAATCAATAAAAGTGAAGTTGAGAACCCCTTAGGAAGACAATAGACTATTGTAGAAGAGATATCACATGCAATTTGCTGCGACTGATACCTTAAGATGAATTTAATTATATGTTATTTTTTTACTTTATATTCTATTATTCTTTTGGAGCCGAACAAACTCATTTTTGTTACTAAGAACAAGCTTTCATCGTTGTAGAATTCCTTAAGATTTTTTTTTAAGTTGGCCAACCACCTAATAGATGACAACCGTAGTTCTAAAATAAATGCCACGCTGTGTCAAGCCGCCCCTACGAATTCAAGAGTTCTACATAAATTAGTGCATGAACCGTTTTCTTTTAGGCATCTAAACGTCTTCTTACAACATTGCCCAAAATTAAAAACGTTCTAATTTTTCACCTATTGGTAGTAGGGGTTAGTGGTGGCGCAGTGTCACGACGTTGCAATTATAAAGGTCACTAGATTGGCCCGTGAAAAATCGTTAGATTAATCACATTTTTACTAGAACTCGAGTGATATGTGACGATTCGATTTCCTCGTGTATTTCAATACCACCGAATACCACATGGATAACAGAAAGAATATCCAATAAATCTAGTACGTCAAGGATAAAGATAATTGAAAATAGCTATTACTCTTCCTTTTTTTCAATTAACATAATTCTAGTGCTACATTCTGCGCGATCTGAGGAGTATTTTGCCAACAAAAAGTGTCAGTTCCTGTTGTAATATATTGAGAGAAATCTACATTACCAACAACATACGCAGACAAGTACAAACACGCGCCTACCACAGTAATCAACGCCATTATAACAATATTTCTATACTAGATATGGATCTTAGTTAAAGGTTGAATCTTAAAATTTATGATATAATATAAAAGTCTTGTCAAAAGTAGTGAGAGTTTTAATACCAATTCAAGTTTGAAGATATTATGGGCAACTTAATTTACATTTACCAATATGTATGGCGGAATGTCTAACTTTCAGATAGACAGGTGTAATGAAAATTTAATAGAATCACACTGAGCAGGTTTTAATTTGAATAAAACAAGGACGTAACCTTTACATGCAAGGTCCAGTTCGAAACTGCTGTAAAACGAGATGTTAAAGAAAATACCTTAAAGTTTATTTACTGCAATGTATTTCCCTACACTTACAATTTTTCGGTCTGTTACTTAAAAATGAAATTATGGAGGGAAGTTTTCGTTCGAGTACATAGGGTGCTGTGACAAAATTCTATCAATTTGTGTTTCTTTAAGGGTATTCATTAAAAATAATATCTGAAATTGCCGTCTAAAAACATCAATTGAGAGACACTAGACATCCGTAGGTCGAACTGAATGTCCAGGTTTCACGTTTAATAGACCAATGTTGGTTACTTGAGCAGTGTTGCTAACTATGAGAAAAAAGATTACTAAACTTTTTCTGTTGCAAGATGGGAACACTTAACTTAATAAATCAAACAATCTTACAGTTTAGTTTTTAGGAATTTACAAATTGCTCAAAATCAACCGAGCGTCTAATATAATTTCTACTCCTCCTATTTAAATTACACGCACACAGAGTCATCCATATTGCCATATATTACACTTCTACCATTTACACGAGCACCTATTAATTGGTAATTAATTTACTAATATCAAATACAAATGAAAATTCTTTCAAACACGTGCATGAACGAGATAATTATTGTAAGGTTTATTTTTTTATAGTTATCACTAGTTACGTTCTTTACCTTGGGAATTG
Organism: Oryctes borbonicus; assembly: GCA_902654985.2. Lineage (NCBI taxonomy): Eukaryota > Metazoa > Arthropoda > Insecta > Coleoptera > Scarabaeidae > Oryctes > Oryctes borbonicus. The sequence goes on from LR736872.1 coordinate 1,607,958, forward strand.
ACTTCCTACATACATATATTCCTCATGTAAATTCAAAAATAAATGTTACAGGCTTATAGGGAATCTCGTTTATTCAATTCTGGAAAAACCCTAAAAAAAATATTATGTATACAGAATGATCCACTTAAAGTGATACAAAGAAAGAAAACAAATATTGCAAATTCTGAGCAGGTAGAGTTATTATATACGGCGGGAGTCACATTTCTACTACAACAGACAATCTTAATTATTTAGCATTAGGTCACACGAAATACAACCTACGTTCTTTTAAATGGAATATATGTTTTATTTTGCGTTTATTAAAATCTATGTATTTTTATGAGTACCTTAGCATAAACCGCATCGATTTCAGATACGTTGTACACGTATAAAATCAATAGGTA